>SZWC01032421.1:4318-14685 GCA_023375785.1 Penium margaritaceum | reverse complement strand
GGGCAGGCACGTTTGCATGTGTGTGCTCTGTCAATGGCATGCCTCACCTCATTAGAATGTGTTATGGTTTTCTCTGCAGAGACAGGTCTTGTGAACCCTGGTTGGACAATCTCATTGCAAGCAGTCCTCACCGATTGAGGGGGAGGGCTGGTGTGTGGGGGGGAAGGGAGGGGGAGGAGATGGGATGGGGGACGGGGAAAAGGGTGTGCTCTGAGAGGTCTTTTGCTTATGTCGTACACTTTTGTCTGTTCTGTTCCTGTGGTCGTGGCTTGTGCAGGATCCAACGCCAGGATCGCAAGAGAGCCCAGCGGATGTTCTCAGCCTAGCGGTGCAGCTTCTGGAGTTCATCGTACTCGAAAGCCGAGACGCGATGGGGGACGAGCTCAAGAAGCTCCCGCTCCTCCCGCGCGTCTTCGCCCTCAGCGACGTGAACGAAGTGCTCGACAAAGAGAGGTCGAAGCTGAGTCACCGCGACGTCTTCCGCCTCGCTGTGTCGGGGCTCCGGCAGGATTCAGCCTCCACCTGCGTGAGGCTGGCCGCAGCAAAGGCGTTGCGGGACGCGGTGCTCGCTGCAGGCCGCAACGAGATCGCTGCGATGGCCACTGCAGGAGACGGGGTTGCTGCGACCGCAGCAGGCGCAGCAGACAAGGAGCTCATCAGCGAGATGATCGCCGCGCTGCTTTCAGGATGCGGTGACGACTCGTCCGGCCCGACGGCAGCAGCCCTCAGGCTAACCTGCGCGGAGTGCTTGGGCGATCTGGGAGCTCTGGACCCCGCGAGGGTCTCCGTCACTGTGCCAGGAGCACGTGCCGGGGGCTCGAAAGCCGCTGGAGCTGCAGCTTCCACGAAGCTTCTGGCGCTGGAGGGGGAGGCCCTGGCGGCGCACCTGATTCAGAACCTTCTGGTGAAGGTCCTCAAGGCCGGGGGAAGTTCTGCCATGCACGATTCTGCGGCATTAGCCATTCAGGAGCTTCTGAAGCTGTTTGGGTGCCGGTCGAAAGACGGATCTTCGGGATCAAAGTCAGATCCGAGTGGCCAAGGTCGGAGTCGGAGCAACGGCCATGGCATGAGCAAGGAGGGGGAGCGTTTCTGGAAGCAGCTGGACGAGGACACGAGAGGTATCATCTCTCCGTGTTTGACGTCAAACTACCGTGTCGGTGGCACAGACATGGGCACAGGCTCAGACCGGCCGGTGTACCGTCGGGGCATGACCTTCCAGCGGTGGCTGTGGGGGTGGCTGAAGCAGCTCATCTGGCAGGCCAAGGGAGCGGACGCTGAGATCTTCAGAAGCTGCTGGATGGCTGTGCGATCGGACGTGTCGACTGCGCAGTTCCTGCTGCCGCACGTCGCGCTGAACGTGCTCCGCTTCGGCGACAGCAAGGCGGGTGTTGCGATGGCTGCTGAGATTCTCGAGGTCATTGGAGAAAACTTCGAATTCGAGCAAGGAAAAGAGGATGAAACCGAGAGGAGAGAGAGCTTGGAGGGTCTTGCACGCGTGGAGGGAGGTATGGGGTCAGAGGGGTCAGCGGAGCCTGGAAGGAGGAGGAGCAGTGGGGCGAGTGGCAGTGCCACCCTGGAGGTCAGCGGTTCGGCTCCTCCAACTGCTGTATCTGGAGCAGAGCAACGACAGGTCATGGCACAGGAAATATTCTCCTTTCTTGATAAGCTCGAAGACTGGTTGGAAGAAGCAGGGGAAGTGATCACGCTCGTCCGTCAGGCTGTTGCTGCAAAGAGGAGCCTGCCGTCCACCCTCAAGACGGTGCCGGTGGCCCGTACCCTCGGTTTCCTTGACCTGTTGAAGGAGGGAGCGCCAGCCGCAGGTGGAAAGAGCAAGGGCGCAGGGAACGAGGGAGGGAGAGCCTCTCCTGCTGATCGGTTGGAAGCTGCCGAGAAGCAGCGGGCTGCGGTCGGGGGCCTGATCTCATCACTCCCGAGACGAGTGTTGGCTCAAGCGGCCTTCTCCTGTCGGGCGTACGCTCGCGCTCTCATGTACATGGAGGACGCGGTGCGGGCCCAGTGGGGCTCGCTGAATCCAGCCGCAGCTGTGCCGGAGGCGGGAGCTGGAGCTGCAGCGCCATCTGATGCAGCAGAGGGCGGGCCATTGGGCGGCGGCAGTGACGATGCATGGAGATCGAGTGGTCGCGATGCGAAAGCGACGGTCGAAGGGGATGTGTCGTTTCTGCTGCAGGTTCATCGGGGGCTGGACAATCCAGATGGGCTTCTGGGTGCGATGAAGCTCACCTCACACGCGGCCACGGCTGCCATCGGTGGCGGGGTGTCGAGCCTCCGTGATGATGGCACAAGGTCTGGCAGCACCAGGAGCGGGCGTGGCGGCAGCGCAAGGACGGGCAAGCACGCTTCGTTGCACCTGCAGCAGCAGGCGCTGCTGCTGGAGGCGGAGGGCAAGTGGAGCGAGGCGTTTGCGTGCTATGAGCAGGCGGTGGAGAGCGACCCCAGCAACGTCGCGCTGCAGCAGGGGCTGCTGCAGTGCCTCATCTGCATGGGGCACTACCAGGCAGCGGTGACGCACGTGGACGGCCTCATAGCGCGTTACCCTGGCAACACGCACGTGTGGGCACGAGCGGGAGGCGGCGCGGCGTGGCGGCTTGGCCAGTGGGATCTGTTGGAAGAGTTTGCTGATCTGAGCCTGTCTGATCGCCAGGACGACGACATTGACATGGATGGCAGGGGCACGATAGATGGCGGGGGAGTGTCCAGGAGGAGGCGAACCTCTACTTCTTCAGGCCACGGTTTGACTACTCCCAGGGAGACCCACCGCCCCACGGCCAGACCGGGTTCAGCTCCCGCCCTGCGCATACAATCTGGCGCCGGTGTGCCCTCGCAACCGAAATCCGATTTCCTCCCTGCTGGACAGAGCGAAGGCCCGGCCAGTCCGTGGGTCCTGGAAGCTGCTGATGTCAGTATGGCCCGCGTGGCGCTTGCCCTCCGGCGGGCTGACACTCGAGCCCTGGAGTCTGAGGTGGCATGCGCCAGGCTGGCACTCACGGAGGGGCTGCAGGCGGCAGCGAGGGAGTCGTACAGCCGTGCATACCCTCTTGTAGTGCACCTGCATGTTCTGGGGGAGATGGAGAGGGTGGCCCGTAACCTAGACATGGCCAAAGCAGTGGCCATGCCCCCTCCCCCCTCCAGAGCCAATGAGAGGGCCGAGGGTGGTAAGCCAGCAGGGATGGGCTCGTCTCTTTCCTCCATTCTCGTGGAAGAGCTGCTGAAAGAGTGGCGAGGGAAGCTCTACCTCACAGAGGCGAGCCTCCGCGTCCGAGAACCAATCATCGCAGCGCAACGCCTTGTCTCGGCGGTGGTGGGGTCTAGGGCTGACGTGGCGGCCTCATGGCTGCAGTACGCGCGGGAGTGCAGGAAGCTTGGACAGTGGCAGATTGCGAGCCGTGCGCTGCGGCACGCCAGGGGAGCAGTCGCGGCCTGCAGTGATGGCGGCACAGGTGTGGACTCAGGCTTCATGGACCTGCACGTCGGGGTGGAGAGCGCGAAGCTCCTGTGGAGGGTCGGGTCGCGGCACGAGGCCATGCAGGAGCTGCAGCAGTTGCTTTGGGCGGAGCCGAGCAGGGTCTTGATCGCCCCGGCGGCGCGGGCGGTCATCTGGGGCAGCTCGAGTGTCAGACTGGCTCCGCAGACTATACCCCCGGAACAGCATCATGGAGGATGGGGCGTTGGATCTGCTGCTGCCGTCGACGGCCGCTCGGTCTTCATGATCGGCTTGCTCAGGGATCCGATCTCGGAGGACTCTGAACTCGACCAGATGGAGGTCGCCAAGATGTTGCTCCTGCTCGCCCGCTGGTCGCACTTCACAGGCCAGCGGCCGAAGGCCCAAACCATGGCTCTGTTTTTGGAGGTGAACGCCCTTGCCCCCAACTGGGAGAAAGGGTTTTTCTACCTGGCTAAGTACATCGACGACGTGATGGCGGATGCGAGAAAGAGGCAGGAAGGTTCCTCTAGCGCCGTGACGCAGCAGCAGAGCGGCAAGGGGCGCGGCAACAGCAGCAGCGCCAACGTGATCGGTTCGTGTTCGCTCATGGAAGTGGACGCGCCGTGGTGGCGGTACACGAGCGAGGTCATGGGATACTACGCGATTGCGTTGCGGAGCGGCCACGCTCATCTGTTTGAGGCGCTGCCGCGGCTGCTCACAATTTGGTTCGACTTCTACGGACGCTTCTCTGGAGACGCTCTGAAGAGGGGCAACAGCCAACTCAAAGTGGAGAGTTTCCGGGTATGTATGTGTCAATAGGCCTTGCTTTTTCTAGCAAGGCCGTACCGACGCTACATTCTGCTTCTGTGTACTGTGAGGCAGCATTCGTTGCCCCGGGTTGGACACTCATCTTGTTTTCAGAGATAGTCCCAGGGGTGTATGTGAGCACTCTGACGTGGGTTGTTCTGTAAGTTTGCCCATCAAACTTGAGGGCTTGCCCTTGTGGCAAGCCTCAGTGCCCCTCATGGCCTTCTCTGACCTGGAAAGTTCCATGAGGGTTTGCTGTCCCTCACATAGACTGATTGTCTTTCTGCCCTTGCATGCACATCCCCCCCCTCCCCGCCCCCCCCTCACCACGCCCTCTCTCCTTACCCCTCCACCGATTCTATCTCGGCACTGTGCCAATTTATCTGACCTCGACCGTTCTGCTTTTCGCAAATCTGCTCAGAGCGCACAGGGAGCATCCCCTTACATCCTGCTGTGCTATGGGATGTGCACTCGAGCGCACTACAGGCTCGAGTGCCACAGCCTCACTACATTCTCCTACTCCCAGCATGATGCTGGCTGTAGGAGAATCATATCTCGCACGTGCTGTGAAACAATGTCTCGCACGTGTTGCTCGGACACTTTGCACACACGCTCTCCTGAACGTCCGGCTCCTACCTACTCCTTTGCCGCCCTGCATCTTCCTTCCAGCCTATAGGATCCGCAATACAACAGAGTAGACGACTGGTACTACATGGTGCTGTTCCCTCGCATGTGCTGCCGCAGCACTTGAAGCCGCCGTGCTCAAAGCCCTCCTCAACACACCCCTCCTCTTGTCCGCGGGTGCAGATGGGTGTTTTCAGAAGATTGTATTCAAAAGGGTGTTTTCAGAAGTTTTTTTCAAAAAGGTGCTTTCAGAAGATTGTTTTCAAAAGAGTTATTTCACAAGATGGTTTTCAACAGACCACAGGATGCCCACTTGACCCTGCTCTACAGACTTGCTGTGCTGCTGCTCAGCCGTTGTTGTCGCACACAAAGTCGTCTCGTTCTTGTTCTTGTGCCACGGCACCCTCCTCTCGTCTGACCGCAGGTACAGAAGGTGATTCAGGAGGGGTGCATACCGCTCATGCCGGCGCACTACTGGCTAACGGTGCTGCCGCAGCTCGTGTCGCGCATATGCCACCACAGCGCCGAAGTTCGCTCGATGCTCAAGCCGCTGCTCCTCACCGTCTTCGCCGAGTTCCCGCAGCAGGCGCTGTGGTCGATGGCCGCCGTGTCCAAGTCGGCCATAGCGCCGCGCAGGGACGCAGCAGCGGACATCATCTACTCCGCACGCAACGCTGCCAAGGCGGGACCGGAACGCAACCTGTACAGCCAGGTGGGCGTGAGCATGGTCAGGGCTGTAGTCATGTCTTAGTTGTTGTCCGTGTTGTTGCAGAAATGTGTCTTCATCGAATGCGGCTGGCAGTGCCGTGCAGTGAGATGGCTCCTCTCCTCGTCACCTCCCTGTGTGTGGCGTGCAATGGGAGTGCCAAGGTCTCCACCCATGTCACACTCATTCAGGTGAAGAGGGAACTGACCCACGGGATGAATAAATTGGTTTAGACGCTTTGCAAAGCGTCTTAACCAATTTAACCCACGTCACACTCACTCGGGTGAAGAGGGAACTGACCCACTGCACGTTTAGGGACTTTGACGAAACAACTGACCCACAGCACACACAGGGAAACAACTGACCCTCTTTGCTCCTGCGAGCACTCGCCCCACCCAGGACTTCATGCCTCCCTCCACTCCATGCTTCCTTCTCTGACACGGTTCCCTTTGATTCACTCGTACTGCAAGAACTTCTCCTCACCCCACTCTTCATGCCTCACTTTTTCCAAACTCCCTCCCATCTGTTTGCCTCCACCTCTGCAGTGCCTCCACCCCTGCAGTTCCGCACTTCTGCAGTTTCCATCATTTGTGGAGCAAATGGTGAAGCTGTGCTTCCACCTGTCGGGCCAGCAGACGCAGCAGAGCAAATTGAAGTCGCTCAGCGTCTCCGCTGAGTTTGGAAAATTATTTCCCACAAGTTTTGCAGAACGTTGAAAAAGAATGATTTACTACATTAAAATAATAATACTAAAAAAATTATAAAAAAGCATGTTTCCTTCTCTTGGACGTTTAAAAAAACGTCAACCAAAAAAAAAAAAAAAATCCTCACCATTCCAGTTTCCCCCTTCTGTCTGTTTGCCTCCACCTCCGCAGTTTCCATCATTTGTGGAGCAGATGGTGAAGCTGTGCTTTCACCTGTCAGGGCAGCAGACGCAGCAGAGCAAGCTGAAGTCGCTCAGCGTCTCTGCCGAGTTCGGTCAGCTCAAGCGCATGATGCCCCTGGACGTGCTGATGCCGTGCCAGGACGCGTTCGCCGTCGCGTTCCCGCCTCAGACTCAGCCTCAGTCTCGTGGTGGCGGCGGCGGTGGCAGTGGAGGAGTCAGGGGTGGTGGGGCGGAGGGGTCGTTTTTGTCGGCGGGTGCGTCGGTGACTATTGCGGGGATCATGGACGATGTGGAGGTGCTGCAGTCGCTGCAACGGCCGAAGAAGGTGAGTGTGCAGAAGAGGGAGGTGAGGGAATAAGATGGGAGAATTACATTGGTTGAATCAATTTGCAAGCATCTTAACCCATCTCATCATGGGCGATGTGGAGGTGCTGCAATCCCTGAAACGGCTAAAGATGGTGAGTGTGCAGAAGAGGGAGGTGAGGGACAAGGACGGGGCGGGGCCGAGGGTAGGGGGAGGAGAGGGGTTGAGGCAAGCAGAACGCAGCTGGTTGGGAAACCAGCTTACTTGATGGGAAACCAGAGTAGCGGTTGGTCCGTTTTGCAACCCTCTCTAGGTTGAGATCAAGGACGATGGCGTGAACTCGATGAATGATGTCAGGTTCCTGTTTGCCCTCCCCTCATCTCAACGTGTGCGGGAGGTTACTTACTTTTCATCCGTCTAGACAGTAATTTTTTAATCGCTTTGCAAAGCGGTTAAAAGAGTACCACCCTCATCTCAACGTGTGCGGTAGGTTACTTACTTTTCATCCGTCTAGACAGTAACTTTTTAAACGCTTTGCAAAGCGGTTAAAACGTGTGAGAAGTGCTTTCACTACTCGTGCACATTGTGCAAAACGTCGAAGAAATAGTTTTCCTACTCTTAGACGCTCTGCAAAACGTCCAACACATTTTTTCTGTGCAGGTGGTGCTGGTGGGCAGCGACGGCAAGCTGTACCCATTCCTGTGCAAGCCAAAGGACGATCTGCGGAAGGACGCGCGCATGATGGACTTCACGTGCGTGCTCAACCGCCTGCTGGCGAAGCAGCAGGCCAGCAGGCAGCGGCGTCTGCACATCCGCACGTTTGCCGTGCTGCCGTTGTCCGAGGACTGCGGCATGGTGGAGTGGGTGCCAAACACAAGGGGCTTCCGCCACATCATGCAGGTGAGTTCTGACAGGTGCTGATGCCAGAATTCTGAGCCACTGTGTGCCTTACGCTGTTGCTCACATACTGTTTCTTGTGACTTGGTCTTGTCGCGCTGTGTTCCTCAACTGACCGAGGACTGTGGTATGGTGGATTAGTATGGTAGGGTAATTAGTTTTTATCCGATTAGTGTTTTCTTTTTTTTTTTGGAAAAAGGATATTAGTTTATAGGAATGGAGAACATGCAAGCCGCCCCTGCACCGGCACATCTACGGGGTATAAAAAGTGTCGCCGCCACCAACGGCACATGAACGGTGGGAATGAGATAGGAATAGAAAGGAGTGAGCGAGGTACCAGTAAAGACCGGTTCAACTGTACACAGAGCGGATAGTCCAAGGGCAAGTGGCAGCCCCACACCCTCTAACAACGGAAGATCCTCTCCCTCCGGGCGAGCATCCGCCACCGCGCAACGCACGACGCTGTAGAAGCGGATGGCCGCGCATTGGCTGCGCACACCAGCGATGGAAACCCGCTGCGCCACAATAGCCACCGCGCGCTGGGCCCAGCGCTCGAACACCTCTGCAGAGCACCGTCGCGGCCCACGTGCCAGGCAGATCCTGGCGAGGCGGGCCAGGAAGGACCAGAAGTGGTCGCCCATGCCACCCAAGGTCTCCCATGCAAGAGGGCGCATGTGGCGCCCTGGCCGTGCCGTCGGACGATACCGCTCCACCTTGCCCCTCTCTGCTGCCTCAACGGCCACGCCTGGCCCGGATGCTCTGTCCCCCTGGGGATCCACCGTAGTCACATCAAGAACCCAGGTCAAGCCTGACTCAGGGTCCGACAGCGTCAGGTCCGGACGTGGCTCACCCCCAACCCCATCTGCCTGGCGGGGCACGCCCCCGCTCTCAACCGTGAATGAAAGCCGGTGCTCGCGGAAGATGTCGGCAAGCTCATCCCTGATGGCGTTGTGAACGCGCTGGATGGCCCCGTCAATCCGTCGTCTCCTGGTCACTGCTCCTGGGTCCATACCATCATGGCCGACCTGCTCCAGGTGGGACAGGGGGAGGCCCAACCACAGCTGGGCATGGAGTCGAAAGTCTGCCGGGGTCAGGTACGTCCGATCCTGTCGGCCAGGTGGGGTCGCCTGCAACCAGAGGGCACTGCCCCTCGTCGCCGTCGCCCAGCAACGCTAGTGGGCATGGCGCTCACAGCCGCGCCGGTGGGCGCATGCCTCCGGGCCCACCTGTGCGCACCCACAACGTCTCTGCGCCAGACGGTCGCACGCCGCAATCCACCCCTCCCGCCGAAACGAGTACCACTGTCTGCACATCCGCTGGTACAGCCCCGGCTGTACGCCCTGCTGCAGCGCCTCCAAGGTAGGCAGGGTCGCAAACACCGGCCTGGGCAGCTCCTCCTCCACCAGGTCCCACCCCGGTGCCAAGTGCTGTAGCGCGCCATCTGATGGAAGGAAGGGGGTGAACTCGCTGGTGAGAGCCGGCAGAAGACTCCCTGTGGAGCAGGCATAGGCTAGCGGGGCCCGGTCTCTCGCCCCCAGCAGGCCGGCCCCGCCGGCGGCGAATGGCAACTCCGATTAGTTTTTAGCCGATAGTAGGGTATGGTCCTCAACTGTCCGAGGACTTTGGCATGGTCAAGTGGGTGGCCAGCACATGGTCGAGTGGGTGGCCAGCACATGGTCGAGTGGGTGGCCAACACATGTTCGAGTGGGTGGCCAACACGAGTGGCTTCCGCCACATCATGCAGGTGAGTTCTGACAGGTGCCGAGGGATGGCAGATTTTTTTGCGACTGTGCATGCTGTGTTGTTGCCCTCATCACGGTTCCTGTGGTTCAGTCTCGTCCTGCTTTGTGCCGCCGCTGTCAGAGGACTGCGTCATGGTTGAGTGGGTGGCGATCACACGTGTGGCTTCCACCACCTCATGCGTGTGAGGTACTTCGTCATGGTTGAGTGGGTGTGGACGTTTCGCAAGACGTCCCGCAAGTCGTCCAAACCCAAGCGCCACAAACCATATACAGGCCACAACGTGAATCCACGTTGCACTGTCGTCCTATGGGATTTTTTTTGTTGCGTTCAGGCTGTCTGCAAAACGTCTCAGGACAAAAGTCAGGACCCATGCAGCAGCATCCCAGGTGAGGGGCACGCTTGCTTGGGCTTGTTCGAGGAAGCCTGAGCAAGGCGGAGCAAGCCAGAGCAAGCCTAAGCAACCGGAGAGAGCCAGGAGCAAGCACGAAAAATCCAACCACTCACAGGGCTGCATGCATCTGCGTCTTCGTTGCCCCTTGCTTGTTTTATCGTGTCCTACGGCTGCAGGATTTGTACAGAGACCGTGGGCGTTTCAACCGCATGGAGAAGATGAAAAACTTGGACATTTTGCAACACGTTTGAATTTTTTGTTTCCATTCCTGTCCTCCTGCTCCAGGATCTGTACACGGCGTGTGGCCGTTTCGACCGCATGAAGACTCTGAGCTCCATCAAGCGCATATACGATGCCAGCGCGTCGCAAAAAGTGCAGCCTGCGACGATGCTGCGGGAAAAAGTGCTGCCGCTCTTCCCCCCCGTGTTTCACCGCTGGTTCTTGAGAACTTTCCCGGAACCTGCGGCGTGGCACCAGGCGCGCACGTCGTTTGCGCACACTGCAGCCGTTTGGTCTATGGTCGGCCACATTGTTGGCCTTGGTGACAGGTGAGCACCTTGGCAGTTG
>SZWC01032420.1:0-21060 GCA_023375785.1 Penium margaritaceum | reverse complement strand
ATCTGGTGGAGCGACGCGTGATCTCCATCATGTGGGTTGGCACTGACTTGCAGCGAGCTGATTTCTTGACGAAAGCACTTGCACGCGGAAAGTTCCTGGTGGCCATTCGTTCTGTTGGGCTTCGCCCTGTGAGTGACAGTGGTTGAGTGTGGGATGTACGTTGCCGTCTCATCTGTCTGTGTCACTCACTATGTGGTTGTACCAGTACTGCACGCGTATGGACATGCGTACCACCGGGTCATGGGGGAGTGTTGTGCTTCGTACCGTTCCTGTACAGTTTACTGTGACCACTCGGCCGTGTCCATACTCGTGCAGATCCCTGAGGCAGGCGGCCCTGGTGACACCGGCGCGACGACAGGCGGCGGACTACCCGTCTGGAGCTGACCGACCACTGTTCNGGATGCATGCATGTGACCAGTCGTTGCGTGCGTCTTTTGATTCTGCACGTCTAGGTTCAGACGGCGTAGGATTCTGACATGTGTGCGCAGAGTTACGGCCAAAACAGTGGTTTTGGGCCGGTTTTAGGACAGCTCTTGGACTGCCGCGTGCGACACCCGCCGTGCGCCGCGGCAGGTATTTATTCCCTGGACCTGTCAGTTGTCATCTCTCTCTCTGCATTTGCTAAGCTATTGAAGCTTATGAGACTTTGCGCGTCTCCCTAGCCTGATCCTTGTTGTTTCTTGCACCTGCCTGCTTGCTAGTGCGTCAGCTGACTGGACAGTGTCGCCACGTCAGCAGCAGCAAGGCTAGGAAGCTTCCTAGCAGTTTCTCAAGGAACACCTTTGATATTCGAGCTCGACAAAGGTACTCCGCCTGTTGTGTTTTGGCTCAATGCCCTCTCAAAATCCCAGCTCAATGACACATTCACTAACACGAAAGTGGTCACCACGTCCATAGCGGTACAAGGTTAGGTTGTCCTTGCATAACAAACTCAGCAGCAGCACGACAATTGCTTGAAGATGTCCACTTTTGGCTGCGTGAGCCTCGCTATTCCAACTCAAAAGGTGGGAAGTGGCGATATCCACCCTCAAGGACTTAAAACGATGGGTGAAAGTGAGTTATCCTCCTTGTTTTGTGAAAGGGGATGGGGGACCATGCCCAAATTTGAAGACGGCCTGTTTTTGGGTGAAAGCTAGTACCACTAAATTCCAATTGAGAACTTTAGTGAAAGTTATAGTCACAACGGCAGTTTGAGTCCTGCAACCACGGGTTTTTGCATGCACTTGATATCAAACAGTCCCAACCATCGGAGCTTGAGCTTTGAACAGTCGACAGTGGCCAAAACATCGTTGTTGCAATGTCGGTCAGCTGCTCGTTTCATCGCCGCTTGTGTCTTTGCGAGTGTTTGCCCCTTTTCATCATATATGGTGGAGAATTCATGGTGTTTTACGTCAACCGTGGGAATTTCGCTTTGGCTGTGTCGTCTAGCCGGTGTGGCTGGAAGTTTGCCATGTACCACTTTGAACAAAGTCTTATCCACTACGGTTGAGATGGCCGAGTTCTATGCGATTTTGGCGGTTGGGAGTTTTGTGCCCAATCCGTCCCATGAGGTTCGCATAATGTTTGGAGAAGTTGTTCGAGCGTCTGATTGGTCCGCTCGGTCTGGCTGTCGGTTTGAGGATGGAACGTCGTTGAAGGCTGGATCCGACTCCCGTGGCGAGTTATGAGTTTGCGCCAGAAACGGCTAGTGAATCCACCGTCCTTGTCACTCGTGGTGGTCCTTGGCAGGCCGTGCAGCTGCAAGATGTTGTTTAAAAACAAGCGTGCTATTCCCTCGACGCTGACAGTGGTCATTGTCAAAACAAAGTGAGACATTTTGGAAAACCCGACAAAAACCATGAGGATTGCATCATATCCCTAAGGTGTGACGGGTAGTCTTGTGACGAATTCTATGGAGATATCAGGCCATGGTTCCGTTGGAATGGAGAGCGGCTGCAAAAATTCTGGTGGCCGCGTGCGACGAGATTTTTGTTGTTGATACGTGTCCCATGATTTAAAGATGTTGGCCATGCTGGATTGCATCTTGTCCCACCAGCAGTGTTTCGCCAACTTCTTAATCGTCTTATCTTATGTGGAATGTCCTCTTGGACCGGTGTTGTGGCATTCTTTGATCAGCATGCGACGAAGTTAATCGTTCGCAGGAAGGAACACCTGGCGAGTGAATCGTCGCTGCCAATAGGGTGCGCCGTACCAGAATTTTGCCTTGTCATATCTGCAATGTTGGTCATACCCTCGTATGAATAATTGCACGAAATACGGATCTCGTTGCAACAATAGCATTGTTGTCTCAACCATCAGATCTAGTCGGCGACTGAGCACGTCTGCTGGGTTGGTTTTGTCTTTTCCTGTACTCCATCCATCGGGTTTGACATTGATTGAGGTTCGGCTGCGTCTTCAAACATTTTAGCGCGTGATGGTCAGTGCGCATGATGCATCGACGGTTTCAAGGTAGTATCGCCATGTCTTAGATGCAAATACGATCGCTAGCATCTCCTTTTTGTGCGTGGCATAGTTGAGCTCTGGTCCTTGTTCTATTCGTGACATGTATGCAACGGGTTGTTCTTTGTTACAATGGTCTTGTAGAAGGACCGTGCCAATGGCTTGGTGTGAGGCATCCTAGCCATGACATAGTCGACAATTGGATCGACTATTAATAGGGTTGGCGCCGAGGTCAGAGCATTCCGTAAAGTAGTAAACACTTCTTGTTCGTTGTCTCCCCATTACAACTCATTTTATTTTTGAATGAGGTCGGAGAGAGGCGCTGACACTGGGGCATAATCCCGTACGAAGTGCCACCGGTAATCATTGAAACGAAGAAGATCTTGAGTGTCTTGAATATTGGTTGGTATTAGCCATTCATCGATTGTTGCCACTTTTCCTGGATTCTTTGTGATCCACCTGCTGTTCATGACGTGACCAAAAAACTCGATTGAACGGCAGCCAAAGTTGCACTTCGCAAGTTTTCTGAAAAGTTTCTCTCTTTGTAAAAATTTGAGGACGTTTCAAAGATGTCCATCGTGCTCCACCGGGATGCGGTTGTACATTAGGATGTCGTCGAGGTACACCATGAAAAAAATATCAAGGTATGCACAAAAAATGTTGTTCATTGCCACCATAAATGTTGTGAGGGCATTCGTAAGTCAAAACGGCATTATCGTGAACTCGAAATGCCTGTAGAATGTTCGGAATGCCGTCTTCTCGAAGTTGACATTTGCTACACGGATTTGGTGGTAATCGCTACATATGTCAACTTTGGTGAAAATTCAAGCCCCTCAGAGATGGTAACAAAAATCGTCGGCTCAGGGAAGAGGATAGTGGTTTTTATGGCAGCGTCGTTCAACACCCAGTAGTTCACGCACATCCGCGTCTCGCCAGTTCTCTTTTTTACGAACAGTACAGGTGCGGCTTATGGTGACGTGGATGGACAGATGAACCCCTGACCGAGCATCTCGTTGAGCTGCTTTTTCACCTTGGTCAGCTCGTGATTGCTCATCCAATAGGCTCCTCGAATTCTGGGCCGGCTGCCCGGTTTCAGCTTGATGCGATGGTCAATGTCATGTTAAGGTGGTAGGGTTTTCGGGGGATCGTCGAGAAATACATTTGCAAACTCTTTAATGAGTGGTGCGAACTCTTCGGGTACCATCGCAAACTTTGTTGATGCTGATGAGGCCGATGAGGCTAATGAGACCTATTATTCAGCTGCTTCTACTTTTGCAATAGATTTCCATGCTCAACATTGATATGGATTCATGGTGACGAACACTGGATAGGGATTCATAGATCATGCATCAGGGTCCATGGATCTCTAATACATACCCCGGTGTTCCTTGAATGCGCATATTTGATTCTTACTAATTGGGTCCCTTAACTTCAAACAGAATCTTCACTTCCTAATTAATTGTGTGTTCCTAAATGATCGAATTCAGGAAGACCCTGCTCCTTAAATTCAAACAATTGCCAAGTTAATTGTTTTTGTGATCCGTTCATTCGTTGAGTTCTTCACCGCAGACAACGTCGACACCACTAACATTGCTGTCAGCGCTGACGTGGTTGACATCGCTGACATCACCGACAGTCCTCGTGGTGGCGCACGTATCTCTCGCACCAGTTACACTCGAATGTGTGTCTGTAAGTGTAGTTCGTATGAGGACAAGCACACTCCGATCTTTTTAAATATGTTTACCAGGTGCTGGACTGCTTGAACCTAGGACCATGAAACAAAAATTATGAGTGTGGCACTTCGAATTCGTATAAACGTGTATTCAGTTGTTTAAGTGTTCCTTTGAATTTGTTGAACGAAAAAAAGTTACGATTTCGACTAACCTGAAAAACATTAAATTCGAATTCAAAGAGCACCGGGGTATGTAAAGTTGGTCTAAGTCCATATGTGTTGTGAAATTTTGACACTTCAATCAATTTCCAAGTTGCACATTTGTGCACACATTTTCACTACTTGCGTCAAAGCTCGTTTGTACATTCGTTAGTGAGTGACATCATCTACAAACACATCCACGACAAAAGTTTCGTAGGATGGAGTAACATATCCACAAGCGGAAGACATGTGTCTAGTACTAAGCCTAAGATGTAGCATGTTCTCACTCCTTCTCCACCGTCTCCCCCTTCTCCTCTTTCCTCTCTACACCCTCATCAATACCCTAATCTGTATCCTCATCCGGACCCTCATCTGTACCTTCATCATCTTCCTTTTTCCAAATTCTCAGGAGCTACACCTCCTTGGCGACACCCATTCATTTATGCTTCCTTGGCCTCCAATTCATGACCTACCTATCCACCTGGAGCAACTGGAAAGAACTGCAGGCTTGGATCACTGATTGGATATTTGGAATCACGAGGTTTTCCATGGTCAGGTCCACTAGGGATCGCCTGAAGTCAGTGATGGTGTGCCACCCAAGAGAAAATAGTCTCTTTGACAGTGTGCTTTTCGAAATACAACAAGGTGGAATCCTCCAAATGCCTTCTTGTGTTTCTGTAGGTAGTGGGAAATCTTGCGGTTGCGGCCCTTCTCCACATCCTTGGCCCAATGTCCACCTCTACTTCCAAGCTGCTCGGAGGAAGTGGAGCCTAGCTCACCCAGGGCTCTAAGATATGTCATTACCTGTGTCTTCAACGCCAGCCTCGATCACGTCGGGCTCGGTTTGGCGTCTTGAGATTGTTTGTGGCCAAGTGTTGTTGGCCACACCAATGGGTGTTGGTGTTGTCATGCAAAAACGACTGAAAAAATGAGCATGTTGCTACGGTATACAATGTAGCAACACTGTACAAAAAGTGTAGGAATGCACTAACTAGATCCTACATCCAGCAGCATCGGTCGCGTCACTGTCGCCCATGAGAACATTAGGACCAGTAACGTTGGAAGTGGTGGATGCCGCTAATACTAAGACAACATCCTCTACAGCTTAGCAGAGCTCATCACTTAGCTCCACGATCTTGACGTACGGTGTGGGCGGCGTAGCAATGCCAATTTTTGTCACATGAAAGTACAAATGGAAGCAAGGGCCCAGAGCTGTTTCCAACACATGGTGGACAGTGTAGAGCTTGGCGCACTTGTCTAGTAACATTTTAGGCTTCAGCTCCACCAGCAGCTACTCCTTTCAGTCCAGTTGACGAGCAACGCCGTGATGCTTACTCTTCCACTCTGCTGCCATGGCCTTTACCAGCTTGGTTTTCATCTTGTCCAACAACAATGAGTAGAAGGGTAAGACAAGGGGCGGGGTGGGGTAGGATGACCCGGATATGTCATATAGCCACCAAAGGGCTTCAGGATGACTGTCACCTGTGCAATCAAATCCCAATCCTCAAAAGTTGGTTTGAGACGTGCCCTGGCCCTGCCATAGTTTTCCACCCATGTATCCAAGACCGGCTTCAGATAAATGACACGCTCAAACATACCCAGGACACTATTACACCTGGCTTCAATGATGACATAGAGCTTCATGTACTTCAGGCCCGCGGCCTTGACAGCAAGTTGCAAGGACTCCTCCCTTATCGGTGTGGGTGTGACAAACATGGCAACGGTGCAAACCTGCTTGTTGATGCCCATGACACGAGACAGCTTCAATAGCTCACCTACGATCAGGTTCATGACATGGACAAGGCAATGGATGTGGCCGATCTTGTAAAAAGAGGTATTATTTGGCAACAATTAGTTGTCAATGAGGGAGTTATTTGTGGTGCTCTCGTTGTCCATGTCCAGGAAAAACACTCGTTCTCACAAATCCCACTGTTGTAGTGTTGTCTCAAGGAGGTTGAACAGGTTGTCTAAAACAGCATCACCCTTGATTGCCAAGAAGGCAAGGGTGACCGCTCAGACATTGCAGGCAGCATCCATCGACTATGTTGTCACTCCGAGGTTCTTGATATTGTTCTGTGCCTTCCACCCATCATTTGTGAATCTGATGGCCAGTGTCACAGCTCCCAGTTTCATCTTGATGCAACCACAATAGGCTCATGCACCGATGCAGATGTTGCGTGTGATACTCATGCAACTTGGAAATGTTCTTGTCAATGTGCTTGTGCAAAAGCCTTTAACAACCAAAATCTCTCCATGGAAAACAAGGACATGAACTTGCTAGGGCATGCTTGCATGGCAAGCTGTAGAAATACTTCTTCTTGAAAATGTAGTAAATTCTTGTCACCCCGCGTGCAATTATCTAGTTCTTTGAAGTCTTAGCTTCTCCTCCATCTACATCCACAACAACACCTCTTGCTTCACGGAGCTTAGTGGCAACAAACACAGCTTTGAGCCGTTGCCACTTATTGTAGTGAATTATACGCATGTGCTTCCACCATGCACCGGTGGAGCCATCCTTTGTTGCAAGTATAATGGGTTGTGCGGGTTATGCATTGCAGGCACATGACGCCTGTAAGAACCCCGTCCAACTTCTTTAATGACCCCTAGCTGACAAAGTCATTCTTGTACATCTTACACCTACGACCAACGATGTCCTCCTCTTTGTTATCTTTATTCACTTCTTCATCATGCTTGTCATCTTCAACCTCACAAGTGTCCTTTTTGGCCATGGTGACGCATCACGGGTGCAAGTGTGAAGTGCATAGTACACGGTAAGGGTACGTAAGTTAATTACACCTGATGCTATTACTACTATTTTACCACCCAGCTGGGACAGACAACGTTGAGCACCCTAATGACAGGTGCCAGTTGCGGTGTGGATTCCAATCAATAAGTGGATGTCACGTATCAATGGTTGTCCCTTCCTAGTGCATGGACCGACCATGTTGATGGTATTGTACTACAGGATGTGGTCTGTTCAGACATGATTTTCAGGATAGCCGACCGTTGGATAGCAATATTGGACTCCAAGTTGTACCTCATTTGACAGATGTGACACATAGGCGACATTTATAGCCAATCGATTGACGTGGCGGGTGAATGTCTCCTTGACTCAATTTAAAAGTGCTTGTGATGCCCACCTGAGTTCAAAATTCCATGTTGCACTTTACCAAGCTGACCTGAATGTCTCCTTGACTCTAGGATTTTCTTGGCCCTCCCCTCCCTCAAGAGCTGATTTATGATCCAGAGCTCTGCACCGGATCCAAGATCGTAGATCTGGATCCATGGATCCGAGTCCGCACACGGACTTCTAGGGTGATTTCCACAGATCTAAAGATCCCTGTGCAACCTTGATGTCAGCTTGATTCTGAATACATTTACCAACGTACATTATCACCTTAAAAGGGAGTTAGGACGGAAACAAATCTTAATCCAAAGTTTCTTGGTACAAATGATGGATGCATCAAGACCAAAATTCAACATTGAATGTTCTATGCCTTTCATTTAGTTGACACCAATATCTTTACCTTACATATGTGTGTGATTCATGGAGGAGGTTCTAGCGAAGTAGAAGAAGCCAATGAGGCTTTTGCACATGTTGAGGTGGTCGGATTACAACCCTTGTTTTTTTTCACTTCAGTCTGTACACTCCAGCAATGGAGTGTACAGAAAGCATGATAATGAAAACATGGGCATGATAATCCTGCCCATATTTAGTTTCCAAGCTCAATCCTTAAGCCTATCATGACCATAAAGTTTGTTGATGTGTCATATCAGGAGGTGTGTAGGTAAATATGTGAACATCATGTATCCCTTTGATCGTCCTTCTGAAAAGTGTGAGCTTGAAATTTTCATATACACAAGTACATTCATTGAGTAAATTACAACCTTCATGAATTTTTCTGCGAGGAACTCAAAAGGATGACAGACATGATAGTGGCATGATGAGTGTTCCTTATTACTCTCAATGATTACAAATGATTGTGATGCCCACATACACTTTACGATGATGTGGATGATTCGACATGCATGCTTCAGGTGTTTGGTGGGTAGTTAATGGTTCTTGATCTTTCTTGGATGATGCTTCCCTTTCTAGCCTCTCTTGGATTCTCCAGTGAGGTATTGATGGAGCCCTACAGTGGAGGCAAGATGTAAGAAAACCTGGCACAATGTAGGCAACTTTGTTACATCTCATAGACTTGCGCCATCATTCCTAAATGGTCTGCCGTGTCTTACAATGGGAAGGACAAGGATGTTCCCCATCCATGCTCAAATGGAAGGCGAGGGAGAATCCCTTGCTGAAAAACCTCATGAAAGGGAAGCGTTGAAAATGTTCCGTTATGTACAAGGGCAACCAAATAGTGGCTCGTAATATCAGCTCACTACTTGAGGTATCGAAACCTTGAGCGGTGGAATGCGAGCCCATTACAGTTAACTGCAATGGGCACCATGGAATATGCAAGGTCCGAAAGGACATGGTTAATGCAACATTGCAAGGGATTATCCCCATCGTGGGGCTCGTCATGAGGTGCCTTGCCATGGCAAGGAGCTTGCAAGGTGCCACCGGTGAGCATTGCGACATGACCTTCCTGCCGAGTGTCACCTCCACGCTGTGGTATGCTGAACATGTTCTTATAAACATACCAGTCACTCCATCGCACAAACAAGTGTCAGCTATGGTAAAAACCCATCCCACTAGCAAGGAACTCCCTATCCATAACCATGCAAGAAACCTAAGATGCCACGTGGAAGTTTAAACATATGCATAAGGTCAAACCCAGCCCTTTCATCATAGTTAAAGGATTGGCTTGACGAGAGAAATGAATATAGTTGAGCCACTTCAACCCATCGATAAAATTGACGGATAAAACAACATCATCTGTCTTCCCTCTTTGATTATCCTATGACGAGCATGAACTTCGTGCCCTAACGTCAGTCAAGGCATACGTATTAAAAAAGTAATGGATAAGAGAGCACACTTCACTACAAAGTCACCCTCAATGACAATCCCATAGGATTGCCGAGTGCAATCAGGTCCCAAGGGCTCTTACACCCCATTCTACCACCATGATACATTGCATGAGCTAGGCGTCACCCTTGGTGACTTAGCCGCTGGATGACCTGTTATGTGATAGGTCACTGCCAGGAAGTTGTAGACGCGCCTCTACTCCTTTTCAATTAAGAAAACCAGAGCAACCTGAGTGGCCAACGGCTTCACCATCTTTTGAGCAGAACAGAAACAGCAGACCAGGCCATTCTCGGCCATTTAGTCTACAACCATGTTTCCTTCTGCCCGCCCTGCTACTGTGTCAGCTATCGTAGCAGACCAGTTCCAGCAATATGTTCCAACTTAGGAAGCGTGCTGCAAAAAGCTTAATCTTTTAAGCACTGCTTTCACTATACCGTTGAAAAAACCCCGAGACGTGATTTCTAGGAATTTGTGAGGAGTTGTATTTCAATGTGTCTACTCCCAGGTACAACCTAAGAACCAAAGCCTCCACAAATAGGTTGTTTCTCCATGTTATAGTAGAAGGTTTTCTTGTCCGGGGTTTTTTTTCCTGTGCCTGCGTGCTTTCCCCTTGCATTTCAGCCTACTTTATTGGTCTGGGATGAAAAGGGAGGGATGTTTGGACAACATTTTTTCAAATATATTTGAAAATCAATGATAAATCTCTTGCTAATCTACCTTGCCAAGCGCACTTCAATAAACAAGGGAATGGCTCGCTGGTAAATCTCAACTTTGTTTCTACCTGCTCTCTCAAGAGCCTTCATACCCCCTCCTTTCTTGTGTTCTCTTATTCCCTCCTCACCATACATGATTGGACATTGGCTCTCCATGTCTGTTGCGGGGGGGAAGGGAGGGGGCTCCTAAAGACTACAAGAAAGGAGACTGGACTAATCATCTTAGGGAATTGTGCTCCTTGCATGATGTCACCAATTAAGAGTTTTTGTGAGAAGCGCACCAGCCATACCACATCCACCGCATCCGCTGATATGGCGTCCGACTGTGATTCAGGGTAGGTTTGGATACCTGTGCACAAGCGTGCAACGGTTGCATGAACATACTACCTTTGGCTGTGTTCTGTTGTTCATGGCATTGGAAACCATTTTCTTTGGTCGATGTACGAATACTAGATGTTTTGGTGGGCAAGGATTGTGCCTAGCTGCCTCAACATCCAGTTGATGACTACGCACCTTTGACCTGCTTGTCGGATGTGTCAGGCTCTTGTCTTTTTTTCGTTGTGGTACATTTTTCCAAAGACACGAATCAATCAGGGAGTTTGGTTGCTACTCCGTATTTGAAGGGGAATTTTACGGTACAATGTCGTTGGATGCATCCACTGATCGTCCATCCACATCACTCTAGACGTCGAGTCATTACATGGAGGAATGACGTTGCCGCCAAGAAAAGCAACCAATGCACAAGCAACGAGTAATAGCATGCGTTTTTGACTCTCCCACAAGGAAGACTGTCGATCGCACAGAGGCGCCAAAGACCTTCCTCCATATACAGGAGATGACCCTCAACATCTGTCATTTAGCATTGAACTGCATTCTTATGTGGCGTGCGGTAGATTCCAAACCTACCCTTAATGTCTGATGGGAGCCCTTCCTCCAAGGACACCATGAAGGGAGATAGAAAGCCAAGATGGCATCATGAGCTCCAAGCATAGGGGACTAGGCCAAGGGCCTTGTTGACTCTACCAAAAAGCAGATGTGATGGGTTCAAATGCCTTTGTCATAAAGGAAGGCAATGCGGACATTGGAATGGATGAAAATCAGCTCTCCTTAGATGTCCTATATCAAAAATAAATTCATCCCCTCAAGATCGTTGGTGCCGCCACTTTGGAAACGATCAACCATCCATCGTACCTCATCATTTGTGACTTGTGCACGTTAGAATCTGTTAGCACTTTAGTCATACCAAAGGTGAATGGTGGTCCTAAGCCACTTGTTGGTCAAACACCTCGTGGCATTGGCCCAGAATGCATGTCATCAAAAAGTGGCGAGGGGAACACGTTGCCTACCTCGACACGTGTGCCAATCCCATAACTCGTCGGGGACCAAAATAGGACAAAGTAACCCTCACTAATGCATTGAACCTATCCAGAGATGCTATAGCATATGAGCACTTTTTTATGTTCTTGAGCATAACTAATTCACCACCAATGTGCTTGCCTTGGGTGATCATGTCCACCCTCACACATGCCGATCGTCCATTACATGATGATGCCCACAAACTGATGGATGACACCCATGGTGATTGGTCAGCAGGCCCTTGCGGCTCTCATCGCCACCAACGGGATGGGAAATGAACAAGAAAGGATCACCCTGGGGAGGACAATACAACATTGGACGATGATATCTCAAAGGCTCCAAAGCACCAAAGTAGCTATCCTCAGTTTGGCCTATCCAAGCACTTGTACTTGGCTTCTTAGAAGCCATGCATTGAGCTCTTGCTTGAAATCCATAACATCAAGAAACACCTAGGTTTTTGTTGAGTTAGCTTTCCATCACAGAGTATCACTCTCGTCAGCGAAGAACTGAAAAGATATCCTATATGTCTAGGATCCGCAGTTGATCCCCAATACCACTCTAGGAATACTTGTTCTAGATCATCATCAACATGTACGGAAGGGAGTTGTTCTCCTAAGAAGCAACCTTGTGTCCGTCCGAACTCCATCAAGGTGACCACAGGCTCGTTGAATACCTCCAAAATTGGGACAACAAATTGGGTATGGTCGTTGATGAGGATTGCCACCTCGTGTGGAAGATCATTGACTCACAAATGACCTTTTGAATGAGTTCCTTGCTCGTACCTGTACATCACGCCTTCAAGTCAAGCCTTGGGGAAGTTTTAATGAGTTGTGTAAATTCATCCTCATGACATATAGCTCTACATTGAGTGAATACACATCATAGCCAGCATCACCAACAGGGAAACTACAAGTGTTAGCTCTCCCTTTACATGGTGAGCGGATCCTCACTCAGCACGCGTTGGGTAATCACAACCCATGTAAGCCGCAAGACAGCCACAAGGAGCATGCAGATGGCAAGGCAAAGACATGAAACCTATTTTTCAAGTCATGTAGGAAGACATAGTACTAGGTATCACGACGATTGAAAACAATTGGAATGCCTTACTACGGATGTTTTTTTTCCAGTTCTCCTATGAAAGAAAAAATATGCATCTCTCTTGCCATTGTCCACTATTGTATCTTGTTGGTGGTGCATGATTACAAATTTGCACTTGCTTAATCATACCAAGGTGAAAAATAGAAAAGAGAATGCCAGAGATGGAAAATGAAGCTCATACGACAAATTCACTCACGTAACAAACTATTATTGCAATTTTGCGAGCCTCGATAAGCAACTCGTGTGCAACATAAACATATAATTGCATACGTGGAAGCAATTTTGTGACCCTTTTTAGCTACATTATATGACACAATGCATTTTTGTGTATGCCAAACCTCCGAAGAGCTTGTTCAAGTGCTCCTCGCATGCCGAGGTGACAATGCAATCTGTATGCCATCTTGTTGCTACACATGCCTATGTCCTAGTTTACATGGTGCTGACGATGAGTTCATTAGCACCTCTTGTGTAAGGAAAGTGGGATAAAGATGCATGCCTTGTGAGTGTGAAGTTACCATTGGTGAAGATCTAAAGGTCAATTTACTTGGTAGATGTTGGGCAAGTCTGAAGGTAGGAGACTTCAATTGTGAACTTCACTATCATTGAATTTAAAAATCATATTAGCATTGTCTTGGGTGATCCTTGGATAAATGAGTACCAAGCCAACATGTGTTGGGTCACAAAAGTTCTCTTCTTACAAACTGACAACCGGTTTACCACACGTTTACCTTTGGATCGCACTAAGTTCAATCACAAGGATGAGCATTGTCTTATAGCCGAGTCAAGTAAAGCGATACA
Source organism: Penium margaritaceum (assembly GCA_023375785.1). Taxonomy (NCBI): domain Eukaryota; kingdom Viridiplantae; phylum Streptophyta; class Zygnematophyceae; order Desmidiales; family Peniaceae; genus Penium; species Penium margaritaceum. The sequence goes on along the minus strand of SZWC01032420.1, from coordinate 7,814 downwards.
TGCGCAAAGATCACACTTTCTTTCTAACGTGAATTTATAAAGTCGGTGACATTGGTCCACCATTGTGCACGAGTATTTTCAGCTCTTGCTTTAACCATTTTCTTATGTCTTTGGCCAATTACAAGATGGCCTATTGCCATAGTGGAGTATTGGCCACGTGATTTCTCTCAAGCCATGAGCAAGGCCATTATCTTGGCCCATGTATTTCCTCGTTCCTATTAAGCATGAAGAGGTCAAATGAAAGGTCAAACCATGCTTCTCCTAGTTGCATGTTTGAACAAAGCAAGTATCCATTCAGAGCTCACATCCTAGTTGATAACCCAAAAAAAATGAAGGTTGCACATGTGTGTTGACTACCGTGCATTGAACACATTGACGGGTAAACATCATTATCCCTTGCCCAAGATTAAGGAACTCCTTGGCCAACTTTAGGGTGCAAAGGTCTTCTCTTTTTCTTTATTTGCATCAAGGGTAACCCCATACTCTGATCGCTAAAGACGATATTCTTAGATTTAGGTTTTACATGCCATGTTAGGTACTCCACAATCCATACATCATTAGGATAGGATCTATCCCTATGCATGAAGGATTATCAGTTACCTATTGAAGTTGCAAACTCTCAAGCAATGCGACTCGCTACACCACAAGTGACAAAGATTCACTTGCAAAAACATGTGACTTGGTATTCGGCATTTCTACCTAGGAAGTGCCAATATTGGATCCACAGTGGCTACCAACCACGTCCCCCGAGTATTTCTCCAGTCTCCATCCAATCTTTCTCATGAACAGGCTCAATGGAGCAAGTGTTTGAGCAAATTTCACCTATAGTGGGACTTTTATGCTAATTGTACAGATATGGCACACCCGTTGAGCCTCACCTTGGTCAATGAGGTCCGCACCACACTTTAATCATGATCTTTTTAGAAGAAAGACATACAAGTGTACATGTGTCCATGTCCCCTATGGTAGCAACCAAAACCGACTGCGCATTTCACGCCATTCTTGTAGTACATTTGCATGGAATACTTTCCTGACCCATGGTTTGACCTGGGTAACATTGGCTAGTATGCCTTTGTCCGAGCATGTGCCCTTTACCGGAAGGACAACTTGGTGATTGTGCCAGATACTGGAAGTTCATGGGATGATATCTTGTTTTAGCTCCATATCTTGGCATTCTCTGGCCACCTTGGTGTGGAAAACAGTAGGGACGGCTCCTTGGAGGCCATGAAGACCACGCAACATATTGAATTCATCTATGGATGTGACTCTTGTACCCATAGCATGTTGAGCAACAAAACATCAGCAAACTTGCCAAAGCTCCTCTTCGTGTCTAGTTTCTCTTGACACACTATCCTTGAGCTTGAGATTTGACTACCGGTTTCTTCAATGAATGATGATTGCCAAGACCAGGCTGCTCGTTTTCGCGTTCGTTCACCGGAGTTACCATCCTACCACAAGCTCCATGTAAGGAACCTTCATCTGCCAACCTGCACGAAAACACAATGACAATGATCTCAATCGCATTTGGATTCCTATATTGATGGTCACAATCATGCTCCTTACGAGTGGGGGAGAAATCATTGGTCGTGGAAACATTCTTCACAAAACTGGTTGATACACATATAACATTGTGCTCGTAAAGGATATCAACCTTGACATCTTGAGGTTTCCCTCCCTGTGCAATGGCGCAAGATCCAGTAGATGCATTTGCATCTTGCCGGTTGACCAAAGAGGAATGTGTAGTTCCATCAATAGCCATTTTAAAACCTCTTCATTTTAGGATAGTTTAGAATGGGATACATGTATGGGTTGACCACAACACTTGATTTTGTGGATGCCGTACCCAGATTTTGAAGAATAAAACTATCTTACCTGTTTCTTGGAAGAATAAAACTCCCCTATCCATTCACCCAATAATATTGACATTCTACCCACATATATTGAGAAAATACAACATGTCGACGCTCCGTGCGATACAATGTCGACATGCTGATGTCATCAATCTCTTTGAACGTCCATAAAACCCTCATTCAAAGGGTTTGTGAATGTTTCAAGAGGGGGTTACGTTTGGTTTTCCTGGGGAGTCCAAGACACCCATGCATTGAAGGAGAACCTGCTAGGCCCCGCTGCAACTGGGCCTAGCAACAGCCGGCAAAACTAAAACCCTAAAACCCTGAAGTTATTTTCATATGTGGTTTGGTTTGACTATTTGGGCTAGGAGTTTTTGCATGTTGGAAAAAAAAATGGAACGAGGGTTTTTGCTCGATCTGAAAAATGGGCGTTCTTGCTCACTCGTGTTCCTCGCGTGGGAGCGAGAATGGCGAAGGGGATGGGCATGCCCCACCTCGCTTTGCTCAATCAGTAGCACATGCTGCTGATTGAGCATGGTGAAGCGAGTGAGTAGGATAGTCCCACCTTTCAAAGTCACTAGGCAGGGCGTCGATACAATTACTTTGCTGGGTGGGGCATCACCAACTCCCTCGCATATTGGGTAGAAGGGTCATTGTGCACTTTAGAGTAAAGGAGGAGGAATGTAACATGTGGAATACACTATCCCACGTTTTTATGTCGCATAGACTTGCGCCATTGTTCCTGATTGAGCTTTTTATCTTACGACGAGAAAAATCAGGGCAAATTCCAACCTTCATTTGACTTGACGGTAAGGATAAACGTGTCACCGATAATTATGGTGAATAGGAACTGTAAAAAGCTTTTGCACAATGGCGACCATGTAGTGTCATGCACTCCTTGGCCATTACTTGAGGTTTTGCAACCTCAAGCGGAACACAAGCCTTCCATGAATGTTTACGATGCGCTCGGTTGGACCCATAAGGAGAAAACGCCATGGCATATGGAGACATCACGAGTGACTCCCTCCCATCATCGGATTCCTCACGAGGCATCACGTAATGAAGAGGAGCTTGTAAAAGGGGCCACCGGTGGACGTTTTGACATGAACACCTCACCAAATATTACCTCCACAATGTAGTACGGCAAGCATGTATTCATGAACAGTTTAATCACGTCATCTGGTGAGCAGGCATAAGGGGGTAGCAAAATACCCGTACATGCAAAGATGTTTTACCAGCCATTGTCCATCATTGACTACGCCAGAAACCTATTATTTGCATGCAAAATAAAACAATTTTAAGGATTTACTTGACGATATCAATTAATGTAATGGAGACGCTTCAACGCATCGACAAAATGGAATGAGAAAAGCATGTTTCTTCCTCCCTCTAGTGTTATCCCCTACCAAGAATGGATGTTGTGTCCAGACTTCAGTCTAGGCGTGCTTGTGAGTGGGCTATCCATGAGAGAACACGCTGCATAGTGAATTCACCCTCCAAGAAAAACCTATGTGATTCCCAAGCGCAATCGGGTCTTGGTGACCCTCATACCCACTACAGCTTGCATCTCGTTCTCACCGTCATGTTGCGCCAAACTTCTACTTTCACTTTTGCGTGTGGGAGAGGTTTTCTTTACTGCCTTCTATCCCTCTTCATTTTTCATGCGTGGAATACTTCTTCAGTTCCATTTATTGGTATTTAGTTACGAGCTCAATCTATGGCTATGGACTTGTCTCTCCCAAACTCCCTCACTCTTCCCGTCGTCTGCTTTCCAACGTTACGTTACCCACTTTCTATTTAGATGCTTAAGATAGACCCGATTTGGATGCGTATTACTAGCACATCTCTCTACGACATATGTTTGTGAAAAGATCATTATGACATTATGAGCATTGATATCCGTTTGGCACGTGATCAATGGTCAAGATGAGAGGAATGTCATCACAATCAAACCTATGCTTTAACTTGGGTTCCATATTATTACACATAATTGTGGTATATTTGCAAGTCCACACCTACTCAGTGGATACATATACATGAATTGTTGCTATTGCTAATATTCCTCGTTCGTATACCGCCTACGGATTTAGTCATACATTACGCCTTCAGTCTTTCGTTAAAGCAATAAGTATGCCCTTACACGATGGGTCACAAACAGGTTGAACTATATTCATAATTGAAGTTGAAGCAGCCATGTGGAATTCTTTCTTTCAAACAACTTACAGAAATATTATGAAAACACACTCCTTTCTTCTTACAGTGGAACTACACGTGTAAGAAATCCTTCCACGCATGCGATGTTTACAAGTGTCGACCATGCCTAACTATGAAGCACCATTGAATCTCATTTCTCTTGCATGACCCTTTGACTCACCACGAACATCATATGAATACCCGTTGATTGAGTGCATTTCCTTTACGACGCATGTCCTAGCAAACAAGAAACATTTATGATTTGTATGATACGGGTGATAGCTACTTATGCGTTACTTTACTATAATCGACGTCAACACATGGCTGCATACGTCTCATAAGTCAGTACGATGTCATCATCATATCAACAATTAAGAGTACTTGACCACTTGAAGGACCTAATGCTTAATGGAGGCCTACCACTAGAATGTGGTGGTATACACATGCATACATGGACTCATGGGAACACACACACGCACACACACACACACACACACACACACACACACACACACACACACACACACACACACACATGTGTGTGTGTGTGTGTGCATGCGTGCGTGCGTGCGTGCATGCGTGCGTTCGTGCATGCGTGCGTGCGTGCGTGCATGCGTGCGTTCGTGCATGCGTGCGTGCGTGCGTGCATGCGTGCGTTCGTGCATGCGTGCGTGCGTGCGTGCATGCGTGCGTTCGTGCATGCGTGCGTGCGTGCGTGCATGCGTGCGTTCGTGCATGCGTGCGTGCGTGCGTGCATGCGTGCGTTCGTGCATGCGTGCGTGCGTGCGTGCATGCGTGCGTTCGTGCATGCGTGCGTGCGTGCGTGCATGCGTGCGTTCGTGCATGCGTGCGTGCGTGCGTGCATGCGTGCGTTCGTGCATGCGTGCGTGCGTGCGTGCATGCGTGCGTTCGTGCATGCGTGCGTGCGTGCGTGCATGCGTGCGTTCGTGCATGCGTGCGTGCGTGCGTGCATGCGTGCGTTCGTGCATGCGTGCGTGCGTGCGTGCATGCGTGCGTTCGTGCATGCGTGCGTGCGTGCGTGCATGCGTGCGTTCGTGCATGCGTGCGTGCGTGCGTGCATGCGTGCGTTCGTGCATGCGTGCGTGCGTGCGTGCATGCGTGCGTTCGTGCATGCGTGCGTGCGTGCGTGCATGCGTGCGTTCGTGCATGCGTGCGTGCGTGCGTGCATGCGTGCGTTCGTGCATGCGTGCGTGCGTGCGTGCATGCGTGCGTTCGTGCATGCGTGCGTGCGTGCGTGCATGCGTGCGTTCGTGCATGCGTGCGTGCGTGCGTGCATGCGTGCGTTCGTGCATGCGTGCGTGCGTGCGTGCATGCGTGCGTTCGTGCATGCGTGCGTGCGTGCGTGCATGCGTGCGTTCGTGCATGCGTGCGTGCGTGCGTGCATGCGTGCGTTCGTGCATGCGTGCGTGCGTGCGTGCATGCGTGCGTTCGTGCATGCGTGCGTGCGTGCGTGCATGCGTGCGTTCGTGCATGCGTGCGTGCGTGCGTGCATGCGTGCGTTCGTGCATGCGTGCGTGCGTGCGTGCATGCGTGCGTTCGTGCATGCGTGCGTGCGTGCGTGCATGCGTGCGTTCGTGCATGCGTGCGTGCGTGCGTGCATGCGTGCGTTCGTGCATGCGTGCGTGCGTGCGTGCATGCGTGCGTTCGTGCATGCGTGCGTGCGTGCGTGCATGCGTGCGTTCGTGCATGCGTGCGTGCGTGCGTGCATGCGTGCGTTCGTGCATGCGTGCGTGCGTGCGTGCATGCGTGCGTTCGTGCATGCGTGCGTGCGTGCGTGCATGCGTGCGTTCGTGCATGCGTGCGTGCGTGCGTGCATGCGTGCGTTCGTGCATGCGTGCGTGCGTGCGTGCATGCGTGCGTTCGTGCATGCGTGCGTGCGTGCGTGCATGCGTGCGTTCGTGCATGCGTGCGTGCGTGCGTGCATGCGTGCGTTCGTGCATGCGTGCGTGCGTGCGTGCATGCGTGCGTTCGTGCATGCGTGCGTGCGTGCGTGCATGCGTGCGTTCGTGCATGCGTGCGTGCGTGCGTGCATGCGTGCGTTCGTGCATGCGTGCGTGCGTGCGTGCATGCGTGCGTTCGTGCATGCGTGCGTGCGTGCGTGCATGCGTGCGTTCGTGCATGCGTGCGTGCGTGCGTGCATGCGTGCGTTCGTGCATGCGTGCGTGCGTGCGTGCATGCGTGCGTTCGTGCATGCGTGCGTGCGTGCGTGCATGCGTGCGTTCGTGCATGCGTGCGTGCGTGCGTGCATGCGTGCGTTCGTGCATGCGTGCGTGCGTGCGTGCATGCGTGCGTTCGTGCATGCGTGCGTGCGTGCGTGCATGCGTGCGTTCGTGCATGCGTGCGTGCGTGCGTGCATGCGTGCGTTCGTGCATGCGTGCGTGCGTGCGTGCATGCGTGCGTTCGTGCATGCGTGCGTGCGTGCGTGCATGCGTGCGTTCGTGCATGCGTGCGTGCGTGCGTGCATGCGTGCGTTCGTGCATGCGTGCGTGCGTGCGTGCATGCGTGCGTTCGTGCATGCGTGCGTGCGTGCGTGCATGCGTGCGTTCGTGCATGCGTGCGTGCGTGCGTGCATGCGTGCGTTCGTGCATGCGTGCGTGCGTGTGTGAATGCGTCAGTGTTGACTTGGCAGGGTCGAGGTCGACGGTGGAGTCGAAGGGTAGACTCTGCGTAATCGGGCCTGTCCGTAGAGTCGAAGGATCGATGGCGAAAAAGTTTACAAAACTTCGCGAAACTTCAGGGGTGGGATCCCCTTCTTGAGTTCTCTTCAAAAATGATGTCAAATTATGTTTGTGAATGATGAATATTCTTCCATGCCTGTGAATAATTTTTGTGGGTGTTGGAACCCGGGTGCACCAACTCATCTGTCCTGGTAATCCCCCCACCCCCTGCTTGACCAGATAGGAAAAAAAACAGCCGCAGGTACTGGCGCAGGTCAAGAGACGCATGGGCGTCCACTCGCGCTGGCCTGCCTGCGCGTCAATTGACGCGCAGGCAGGCCAGCGCGTCAGTGGACGCGAAGCAATTTGCCAGTTCGCAGTGCGAACTGGCAGTTGCGAGGGTTGACGCCGTCCAGTGACGCGCAATCTGGATTGCGCGTCACTGGACCTGCGTCAGCCCCCTTGCGCCGTCCACCTCCCCCCACCACGCCGTCCACTTCCCGTTGTTCCGCCGTCCGCCTCCCCTCACTCCGCTGTCGCCCCCCAATCGTCATGTCGTCCACCTCCCGGTGTTCGGCCGTCAGCTCTGTTGCTGCTCCTTGCCGCAGCATGGCCAGCAGCAACATCAAAAGCAGAAGCAGCAACAGCAGCAGCAGCAGTAGCAGTAGCAGCAGCAGTAGCAGTAATAGTAACAGTAAGAGTAACAGTAACAGCAGTAACAGCGTTCCCAATGGGTACGATGGGTTGGGAAAAAAAAAACTGTCGGCAGTTCGCCGGCTGTTTCTGGCGGGTGCGTGGACCTCACCATGGTCCGCCGCGGTGAGGTCGACTCGACCTCAAAAGTCGGGGTCGCGACCCTGGGTCGAAGGTCGACCCTGCGACCTCGATTTTTTTACCAAAAGTCGAAGGTCGAGGTCAACACTGGCGTGCGTGCGTGCGTGCGTGCGTGCGTGCGTGCGTGTGTGCATGCCTGACTGAGTGCATGCGTGCGTGCGTGCACGTGTCTGTGCATGTGCGTATGTGTTCATGTGGGTGAGTGCATGTGTGTGTGTGTGTGTGTGTGTGTGTGTGTGTGTGTGTGTGTGTGTGTGTG
>SZWC01032413.1:5370-15489 GCA_023375785.1 Penium margaritaceum | reverse complement strand
CCCCCCCCCCCCCCCCTCTTTCTCATGAAAAAACACTTTAGCCTACTCTGAAATGGCCGTCTTCAAATGGCCAGACATTGAATGCTATTCGCGGGTCCCGCAGCCTCGACCTCTCAACCCTTCCTGCCCCTCGTTTCAATAGCAGCCCTAATCTCAGTGTTTTAGACTTGCTGCAACTCACTCTTGATCCTAAGGTAAGGATTGCCAGTAGGGATGTTGTGAACCCTCAGGGGAAAAATTGAGTCAGCCGAATGGTTTTTGTTTGTTCTTTTTTGTTCTTTCATGAGAGAAGTGAGCTGTTCTATCAAACCATTTCACTCTCAGGTTTGGATGGTTCACTTTAAACCCTCCAAGGGCCCCAAGGATCACCCAGGAATAACTCCCACAACTGGAGTGGAACCATGACCTCCCATGGAAGAGATAACCCTCCTCTTTTCAAGAATGGAACCAGTTCAAATGGTTTGAACCATCTCTTCCTGTCACTGAGGCTAATCATCCATGAATTTTAATTCACTCACACCTATTTTTCTTGGAAAGAATGATGTGGCCACTTACAATTCCCTGAGATCCGTCAGAGCAGCAAAGGAAGATGGGATGGTGCCAGAAATCTGTGTGCTATTCAAGTACCTGTTGCACATGTGTGTGGGGAGAAGCGGCAAATGAGAAGAGATGGTGAAGAAAATCGAGAAAGATGTGAATCCGGGTATAGGATTTAGGTACAAGAATATGTCCTGTTCTGGTACAGCGGTCGACCCCTTGGTCTTTTCTCCTCTGTTTCGTGTGGAAAATCCCTGCAGATTGGGAGGCGATGTAGGAGTTAACAAGTCATGATCTAGTCCCATCAACGTGTATCGAGTAAGTAAAAACGGCTCACGTAGAATGCACTGACTAAAACTTTTTCACACACAAGACTCATGACATGGTGACCAGTTCACCACCTGATCTTGATGATTACGGCCATCCCTTGCCTTGGGAAGAGATACCAGACAGTTTCTGCAAATTGCACTCTGACAATACCTTAGCTGACAACTCTTCTAGATGAGATATTGGCCCAGATTGAGAGCTTTCTTCATGGTTTGTGGCGGCGGAAGTACAAAAAATCTACTGAAATGGATGATGAAAAGCAACCAATCGTTTTTATTCGACTATGTTTTGACAGATTAACCCCTGCCTGGCCTTGCATGTCTACTTGCTTGGTCCACTGGGCACCTCATGGCTGTGTATTATGATGACAGACAATAAATGCAGGTCACAAATAAACTCCTCAAAAAGAAAACGATTTCAGAGAGAAAACGTACAATGAATCATGTGATCAACCAATATCAACGTAGATCTAAATCAAAGATGTCCATGGTAACAATGTGTTTCACCATGGCTTCAAAAAAGAGAAGCGGAGGATTATGGGAGAAAATGACTCCTTCGCACAGCTGCAAATATGTTCCGGACTCTGGGATCCGTTTTTGAAGTAAACTCACATCACTTTGACTCTTCTCAAGGAACCCATCGATGGTGGGATGTTTCCCGACAACTCATTGGTATCCAAGAACCTGCAGCGCATTCCAGGTTGATGAGGTCACTGAGCCAAAGGGAGGGAGTATTCAGATTTCTGAGACACATTGCAATGTGTCTTAGAAAACGTATAAATTTCAAAGAGGCTTTGCATACTTTAGAACAATAGTGAAAAAAAATTGTAACAATCATCAGGGATCAAGGGAGAACCGTCTATGTTGGTAAAAACAAACGGCCCAAATATCCCCCCCCACCATGAAAGAATCCTTCAGTGTTTACATTTCCTTCCTCAGAAGACTGTCATTTATGTTTATAGAAAGTGGGGTTCAACCCTTGGCCTCCCAGTTTGGTTCCGTTTATCAACCATGCATTTGGAAGAATCAAACTGAGAGGTCAATAGTCCAACCCCCGCCTACGTACTTTAGTGTTTTGGCCATTTCAAAACGGTTCACGTAGAGTCTGTCCTGGGGGGCAATAAGGTTATCTTTCTCAAGTCACTGGTGCTTTTGTGCGTTCATCTACATGTGCATGAGTGGTGTTCCACCCGCTCTCCCACTCAAGGGCAAGCCACACCTCCTATCTCAAGCAGGTGATCACTCACAGGTACTGGAGGTTCACAAGCAAGCTGATGGATCCTGGAATGCTTCCTGTCAGCTGATTTGTACCTAAGTTTCTGCGGATCGTTTGTGCAGGGGAATGCATGTGCACATAGTAATGCATTTGTACAGAGGAGTGCATGTGTACAGAGAAATGCATGTTTACATGTGAGCTGAATCTCAGATCATGCATCTTAAAATTCGTTGAATCCACACAAAGAATCTCACTTCCACGACCACAGAACAGTAACCGCCACACCACCCTGGGCAGCTGCTTTGGGGCCATGCTGAAACTAGCTGGCTTTGAGGGTTTCACATGAAGCCAGAAGTATGTTCCTGTGGCAGAGGACAGAGGCCTCTCCTGGTCAAACACTAAGAACTTTACTAGATGTGAGTAATTTGTGCTCCGAAGATGATCGGTTGGGGCCAAACAGTTATTTCAAGGGACTGGAGGAAGCAGTGGCTGTAGGAACAGACTTGCGGACTCTGGAAGCTGCCCCTGCTGGAGGACCCCTTAGGCCACAGCATGGCCTGTCTGGGGGGCAATGCTGCACCTTTGGTGTTTTGGTGGCCTCCAGATGCTTGACAATGCAGTGTGGAATGTGAAACTGGGGTTCCTGGGGTTGGAGGTGCGGAACTGTTTGCATCTTGGCAAGCTACAGTCAGCAGCAGTGCGACAATGCAGCTCCCACTCCAGAAGGTTGGGATGGTGGAAGGGGGGGAGGGGGGGGGGGGGGGGGGGGGGGGGGGGGGGGATTCAGGTGACACACACCCACTACAGACTGCTTCCTTTGAACTTATTTGGGCCTCTCCAACCCCTTCTTCTCAAAGAAATTGGTGGCAAAGCTCCTCTGCCCTCTCTAGGAGGCAGCGGAGGTATTTTCAGAGAGCATTGTGGCAAGCCTGTCCTGAAAATGATTTCTGTGTGATTGTCATGCTGTAGGCACGGAGCAGTGCCAGACCCTCTGCCAGAGAAAGCATCTCAGTTAGTTCGGCCAGGTGTCCCTGCTACCACAGGATTAAACAGGTGTAGACGTTTTGCAAAACGTCTAAAAATCAAACAGGTTTAGACGTTTTGCAAAACGTCTAAACCTGTTTAATCCAGAGAAAGCATCTCAGTTAGTTCGGCCAGGTGTCCCTGCTACCACAGGGTGAGCCCTTCCTCCTCCCACACTGGATCCTGGCCATAGTGGAAACCAATCAGCAGCACGTCTTCTGAGGTAGGCAGTAGGAGGTGTACAGATGCTGGGTCATGGGTTCGACAGGAATTGCACTGTGGCTGCAGGCAGCGTGATCGAGTGCGTTTGGTTGCCCTGCATTTCCTGCTTCTGCCGCTCTGATATGTGCCAACATCACAATGTGGGCAGTCTGCCGGCTGCAGTGATCACAAGAAATGTCGATCATTGCCCACCTTTCATGCCAAGTGTGCTATCCACCACGTGCTGGTGGGAGTTAGCCGGAGGTGCTTGCTACAGGTAGTGGTTGGACCACATGGGAGCTGCAGCTGCACAGGTCTGAGAGGTCCGTCCAGATTCAATGCTGCGGGATACCTCTTAGGGCGGATGGTGCACACATGACGATGCAGGTGCAGAGGAGCCCTGTGAGGCAGATAAGGGGAAGGTTTTACCCGGTAGTGGAGACGTGAGAAGCTTCAAAACGTAGGCCAGAACTGGGCCTGAAGCTGGGATGGGCAATGCATCATTGCCACCCAGTCACAATGTTATCAACATGAGTTCAGACAGTCGAACAGGATAGATGACAGTCACGCCCCTGACCTGAATGCTTGAAAGCAGGGGCCAGCCCGTTTTTTCTCCACTGCAAGCGCTCTCAATGGATGNGCAGAGGAGCCCTGTGAGGCAGATAAGGGGAAGGTTTTACCCGGTAGTGGAGACGTGAGAAGCTTCAAAACGTAGGCCAGAACTGGGCCTGAAGCTGGGATGGGCAATGCATCATTGCCACCCAGTCACAATGTTATCAACATGAGTTCAGACAGTCGAACAGGATAGATGACAGTCACGCCCCTGACCTGAATGCTTGAAAGCAGGGGCCAGCCCGTTTTTTCTCCACTGCAAGCGCTCTCAATGGATGGATGACGTGGAACATGAGGGGGGAAGCACAGTTCTTGGAGGCTTGCAAGCAACCGATTTGCGAATATTTGGCAATAGGGTCCGTTGGGGTTGAGGTGGAGGGGCTGTGGCTGGATGCCACTCCTACAGGTAGCAGCAACTGTCTACACGTCACTGGCTTGGCTGCTTCTTTGGAGCCTCGAGCAACACAGGGGGGGGCACACCTCTAGTATAGGCTACACAAAAGGCAGCTTCTAGACCAAAACAGACTCCAGCTTGCCATCTGGGATGAGTTGGCAGAGTCCGTGTTGATGGTAGAGGTGGAGCTGTCGAGAGAGCTGCAGCAGCCACAGAAGTTCGAGGGGAAGCTACTCCCAGAACCCAGCCTCCTTCACTCAGCACAGGGCACGGTGTCGGTGGCCAATGTCACCAGAGTAGACGCTCAGACCCATCAGGTGAAGGCCGAGGGTAAGGTGCTACCGGCTGCGGAGTCCCTGGAGGAGAAAAGGTTGAAGGCAGCTCTCAGCCTGCAGGTGGGGTGGAGGTTGGAAACGGTGGCGTTGGGAGAATTTGGTGGGCTGGGTCTGGACTTCTGGCAGTGAGTGTGGCGTGCTAGCAGCCTTGTGCTAAGGGAGAGGACAATTTCCAACGGTGGTGAATCATTCGGATTCGTATGCTCATGCTGTGACCCTCTTTGCCCCGCGGTTCTCTGTTTTGGGACAATGGCAGCACTGTGGCATCATCCAGGACTACAGCCTGGAGGCATCATGGCATGCAGAAGCAATGACATGAATGAACGACTTGGCCTCTGGGCCCTCTCTTCGTGTCCAACCAGTTCAACACAGGTCCACTTGAGGAGGAGCAGGGGGTTTCCTGTCTGATTCGTGGTTCCACACTCGATTCTATCACGTCGTTCTCCCACTTATTTGTGCTGTGGGCTGTGGACGTTTTCCTGTACCATGAGGTCGTGCCAGTCCCTAGTGGTAGTTTTCTCTTCGTAGGGTTAAAGAAGAAGACGATTTTTTTCCGGGGTCCAGGTGGGACCCCAGGCAAAAATCACGCCTGCTACTGACTTGGATGTATCCAAAACCAGACTTAACAAGCATGAAACAGAAACAAGATACCGGGAAACGATTCAAGACAATAGCCACTGGCTGGCGCAGTGGATACAACTTTCTACTTCATCTCTATGGGTGGAGAGGTCCCTTGGTCTAGTCCCATGACTGACAAAAAATGTCAGCATGTAGTGGGTGGCTACTACTCTTCCGCCCTTGGTGCTCGGGATGGCACCTGTCCTCCCACCCCTCTACCCCTTGACTCCCCTGTCCATCTGATGATGAAAGGATTGAAGAAGAAAAAAAACAAAAAAAACTTTTAAAAACATAGTATTTAAACCTGGTTTTCATTAGGGAACGCCAACTCTAATGGTCGTAGTGGTTGTCTTCTAAGCGAGGGATTTTGTTTCAACCCCTACTGATGGTTGCCCTTTCCTGATGACTTGGAGGAATTGGCCCATGAATCCCCGCCAACGTGGAAAGCAATAAGTTGTGATTGCTTCCAAATTTACTGAGAGGAAGTTTCCATGTGGTCACGAGGTTTTCCGTTTTCACCAGAGCTTTAGACCGATTGATGCACTTTCTTTGGAGCTTTCTTTTTTTTCTTTTAACTACAATGCATCAATCAATGAGAATGATAAACAATTCATTTGACCACTCTCGGTGGTGTCTGCAAAAGAGATGGCAAGGTCTGTCTGCCAGAGCTCATTTACAGTTTTCTCTGTTGAATGAATCACCAAGCAAAGAGGCCAGAATTTTGTGAGCTTGAGAAACCAGCTTTGTGTGTTTTATTCTGAGCAAAGGGCTTGCAATGTCTCTCTGGTATTATTCTTGGTTATCATATCTGTGTATTGATCCCAGTTTGGACTGACTGTACGCCTTCAAAATAATTACTAAGCACATTCCCACTGATTTTCTGAGAGCCTTCTTCCTGCAAAGGCATACAACACTCACAGGTATGTGACTTTTGTGAGGTCTTTGATGGATGCTGGAATGTCTCCCACGAGTGCATTGTATCCCAAATCTCTGTAGAAAATGTGTCAAAAGAAAACATTATATTCACCAACAAGAATGGACAATGCACACTAGTCTAGCCTGCATTTGCAGCATGTACAGATCATTTTTCAGGCCACTCCACAGAAAAAAACATGCGTGTTCTCAGTCATGGTGGTGGCTCGCCGAACCCCTCCGTGAGATTTCTCATGACTTCACATCAGAGGAATTGGGTCTGCTTTTCTGTTTCTTTTTTCGTTTGTCTGCTTTCGTTTTTGTTTCATGTATAAGGCCTGCATAACTCCGCCTCCAGTCTTGCACAACCAGCAGGTGAACTGATCTAGCATCGGAGCTTCCCCTGGATGTTAAAACCCTACACGTGTCAACAACTGTGTGTTGTGGGTCAATGCACTAACATTCTGAAACAAGTCAGTGGTGGTGCAGGACGCACCCAGACTACATGGAAGATGCCTGTTGATGACAAGATTCCGTCAAGGTCTTTCTTCTCTTCAAATGCGGGCCAGAAAAGAATGATTTTTTGACGTGGAACTTACTGTGATCCTTATCTACGTGGAAAGTCTTGCAGAAGACCAGTGATGCAAGGATAGAAAGATTGTTTGTTACATGCGGACAACTGTTCAACATAAGGTCCGTACAGAACCAGATCAGACCAAGTTTTTTCTTCTCCTGTCAAACAGTGAAATCGGCCTCATAGCAAGGTTCAAGGGCAAGATGATGGGGCCTAAGGGCTAAGGCCTATGTGGCGGGCCAAACAGGTCCACCCACAAGGACACGTCTAGTCCCCCACGCCCCAAGCTGAAGTTATGGATTGCTCCACACGTCTGCTAAAACCATAGGTTAATTCAGTTTTAGGTCAGACCAGAATCCACTGGTTTTCAAACTACGTGCTGACTCATAGGAACTGACAGGCAGATTAGAGCACAAGAAATTGACAGCTTCTGAAGATTAGTGTTCATCCCTAGTACACACCAAGAAACTGGGACTGTCTACCAGCTTGGTTTGCACTGCAGTTTTTGCAGTTAGATACCTTGTCTTGGCGTGCACAGGCCTGCTTCCTTAAAAAGTGGCTGCATCAATCAAGCTGTTTCTTAGCTTTTCTGTTTTTAGACTAGAAAAGAGACTTTGAATGAAATTTTCTTCTGTCAGGCTTGCGCTTTAAGGATGCGGAAAACAATGTGAGGATATCTGGCAAGGTGCAAACCCAGAGACTGGAAAGTAAGACTTGAAGGTTCGCACTTTCATCATAAGTGGTTTGAGTATTGACACTTGTGGCTTGCGATCAAAGTTATTGGGCAAAGATCAGCAGAGTTTGTACGGAGTGGTGCTTCACTGGAGTAAACAATTTCATTTTCCTTCCTGAGATTGATGCCTTAAGGCATACATTACCAGCACTTGGACTATCCTCCTCAGCACAGGCATCTACAGGCTTCAAAGCATTCTGCCGCCAGTTACTCACAAGCGGTAAAGATTTGTCAGAGAAACAATCAATGATGGGATGTTTCCTGTCAGCCGATTGTTATTCACATCCCTGCAGCAAATGCGCACGAGACCCACGGCAGTGCAATGTGTGCTGTGAGCCACTCACACATCAAGTTTGTGAAATCCCTTCACATAACATGGTGCTTAACTCAATGAAGGTGAGTGTAGAATTGAACATGTTTCAGGACCTACGCTTTGGTTCTAGCTACCCAACTGGTCAAGCATTCACCAATGCCTAGTGATGTTTCGTTGAAATTTTCTACGCATGCAAGTTGAAGTGAGTGGGGGAAGACAAAAACCCAAAAACCACTGCATGCGCTGTTCACATCCCACACTCACAGATTTGTGATTGAAATTTCTTAAACGCTTTGCAAAGCGTTTAAGAAGTTTCAATCCTTTTTTTTTTTAACTCTTTGCAAAACATTTAAGAAATTCCAATATTGCATGCGCTGTTCACATCCCACACTCACAGATGTGTGAGACCTGTCAGAGGACCATCTAACGATGAAAGGTTGCCCGTCAGCTCGTTGTGATTCAAATTCCTGCAATCCATGTTTGGGGGATGGCACAAGACTGACACTAAAGAGCCTGGCAGATGACATCAAGTCTTGGTGTGCCTTACATATGTCTTCATGTGGCAGGAAAGGATGGTTTTTTTCTTGTTTTTTACTATGAAACTTGATTAGAGAGAAGAAACATGCAAATGCCGCCCCTGACCGGCACAACAGCGGGGTATGAAAGCATGCAAACGCGGCCACCGATGGCACAAGGAGGTGGAAAGAAAAACAGGAAAACAAGAATCAAAGACTGAAGAGACTCTCCTCGCTGTCCATTGGCACAGTGTAGCAAAAGTCAGGGAGGGCCAAAGGGCCACGGCCACGGCAGCTCAATAGGCGTGACACTGCCCAATGTCGGGTCCATTCCCCCGCGCCACAAGCCGAAGTCGCGGAGCACATGACACTGCTGCCGAATCCCAGCAAAAAAAAGCCGCTGCGCGAACAAGGACACCACCCCCGCCGACCACCCTGGCTCATCAGCTTCGCTGTGCCTGCCCCGACCCCTCTCGAGGCACAACGTCACTAACCGACGGATGAAGCGCCAACAGTACAGGCCAAGGCCGCCGAAGGTCTCCCAAGCCACTGTGCGCAGCTGCTACCCCGGCTGTTGCGCAAGGGCGGCTGTGTAGTGCTTCTCCTTTGCGGCCTCCGCCACCTGAAGAGCCTGCCCCTCCTCCTTCACATTGTCCGACTAGGAATCCACTGTGGTGACGTCCACCACCCACGCTGTGCCCTGGTCCGAGTCAAACACGAGTACATCTGGTCATAGCCACCCCAACAACAAGCCCTCCAGCTCCACCATCGCTCCACCATCGATAGTTTTGGAACATGATTACCCACCCTGACCAATACATGGCTGATATCAGCCCTGGCCCCTTCTCCAATCACATTTCCTCCGACCACCAGAGGAGCAGCCAATAGTCAAAGAAACCCCACCTCCACTACAGCCTTCCATACCACACTGCATGTCACTCACCCAGCCTCCAATCCCATCCCCACCTGCTACTTCCACGCATTCAATTTTCCAGCGCTGGCAGAGCCTTGCCCTCAACTTCCAGGGCCTATGCATGGGCAGGGGTTACCTCCACCACCCAGAAGGTGCCCTGTACAGGGTCAAGAAGAAAGAGGTCGGAGCAAAGCTTCCCCCATTCCTTCTGGCTGCTGTACCCTCAGCCATTGCAAGACATGTGTTCTCCTGTAGAGCAGAAAACTACAGTTTTTGGCCTGTGCTAGATTCAGGTCTGTAGGATTTGAGCCCTACAATGTTCTGGTAGCAGACTCAAGAGTGCTCGAATCTCTAGTTGGACACCTCGAAGATTCAAGCACTGAATTATCCTTTTGACTTAGCGATTTTTATCCAAGCTGCACTGTTGTTTGCCATTTATTATGCTCTTCTTCTCATGTACAGAAAAAAGAAAACAAGCACATCCTTCCAACCAGGGGTGGAGAAGGCAGAGGTAGCCTCCTGCAAACAGCCAGAACTTGCTGGAGCCCTTTCTAGTTATGCTGAAGGAGAGTTCTCACCATGCATCAGTGCTAAGATGTGTAACTGCACCACGGCACTTGCGCAATGTTGTACTTAAGCCATGTGACTCAACCAGAAGAAGGGAATCAAACATGGACACGCAAAGGAGCATCCCATGTTGTTCACTATGTTCTGTTGTTAAGAACTTCCCTGTTCCACTGCCGGCAGGAGTCACTCACAGGTACATAAGTTTTGTTAATGCGCCAATGGATGGTGGAATGCCACCCATCAGCTGATTAGCACCCAGGTCACTGCAGCGCAAGTACAGGCGAATGCAATAACACCCACACACACACACACACACACACACACACACAT
>SZWC01032411.1:2948-21075 GCA_023375785.1 Penium margaritaceum | reverse complement strand
GAGAATCTCTCTACGATTCCATAGCAACAAACGGTGCTGAAAATGGTAGTCAAACGGCCATGGAAACCTCAGATCTAGTTTGCGCAAAAAGGAAAAACGAAGTACAAGTCCACTAGTAACAAACCATACCCCTATTAGGGGTGGGGCTCGAAGTGCGAGCCTCACCCATCGGTCGGCGAGCGAAGCTCACCGGCGCACTGCGAGGGCGAGGGCGAACTCGCTCCTCAACCCAGAAAGGCGCGGCACTATCCGCGCCTGCCCTCGAAAAACCAACCTAACCTACAGCTAAACTGACCTACTCTAGACCTAGGAAAACATCAACATTGAGGTCTCAAGTAGGTTTCTTAAGCAAAGTGACCCTGTAGTCCACTATAGATGCAAGGACTGAAGTAGGTCTTGGAACAGGCATGGGCCGACGGCCGGCGGGAGACAAATGACGGCGCGGCCAGAGTGAGAGAGAGGCCGTGCGTCGTAGAATGCCTCTGCGTCTAGCGGAGATCACCACCGGCCGCCGGATCCACATGCATTGCACACCCGCGGCCACACACGAGACACAGCAGAATATATACACAGGGTTATCACGCCCCCTTGGCCGAGGGTGTTGCATGCATGCAGCCAAGTTGATGTAGTTGGACAAGTAGCGTCGAGGAGGGGAGGGCTTTGGTGAGGAAGTCAGCAAGTTGCTCATCTCCACTCACCCCACACACTTGCACCACACCGGCTTCCACTGCTTCCCGTACAAAATGATGCTCGACACTTATGTGCTTTGTGCGTGGGTGCAGAACACCATCATTGGCTGTGATGCGACGTGCAGCTGAGTTGTCACTGTGCAGCAGTACAGGTCCCACTGTCATACCCAATTCCCCCAACAGTCTGCGCAACCATGTGGCTTCGCACGCTGCCTCCCCCAATGCCATGTACNTGCGTGCTTGTCTGTCTCGTGCATAGTCACTGTCACAATAACCATCAAGCAAGGTGTCTGTGCCGGGGGTGAAGACGAGACCTAACGATGCAGTGTCAAACACATAGCGCAACAGCTTGAGCAATGCCTTGTGATGCGTTGTGCGGGGTTGCTGGCTGAACTGGGCCAGTGTGTTTACAGCACAAGAGATGTCAGGTCGTGTGGTAGAGGAGAGGTAGGTAAGACTGCCAATGATCTGTCTGTACAGTGTAGGATCTGTGTCCGGACCGTAGTCTGTGATGTGGACATCAAGGAGGTGCGCATAGACATCAGGGCTCATGGGAGAGTGCTGGCGAGGAAGGTGATGGACCAAGGAGCCAAACCTTGCAGTCAGTTGAGCAATGAATCGTCCTTGATGAAGGGTGAGTGTGCGTGCGGCCCTGTCACGAGTGATTGTCATGCCCAAGAAGTTGTGTGCTTCCCCTAAATCTGTCATGCGGTAGTGCGCAGTGAGAAGTGCCTTAGTGTCCGGAATGAGAGAGAGAGAGGGAGAGAGAATCAGAAGGTCATCAACATACACGATGAGAGCTACAGGGACCGTGTTGACCCACTGAATGAACAAGGAGGGATCTGAAATGCTCTGCATGAAACCCCCGCTCTCTAACGTGCGACGTATCTCTTTGTTCCAACATCGGGGTGCTTGCTTCAAGCCATACAGAGCTTTCAGCAGAAGCCACACCCGGTCTGTGCCATCGTCAAAACCGGGAGGTTGTTCCACATAAAGCTCCTCTTCCAAGGGACCATTCAAAAAGGCATTTTTTACATCCATTTGATGAATCTCCCAGTCCTCATGGGCTGCAACCCCAAGAAGGACACGACTCGAGGTTTACTTGCCTACTGGAGCATACGTGTCTGTAAAGTCTTGACCAGGGACTTGGTGAAAGCCCTTCGCCACAAGGCGTGCTTTGAACTTCTCAAGAAGACCATGCAGGTTCTTCTTTACTTTGTACACCCATTTCAAGTCAATTGCCTTCCTCCCAGGTGGGAGTGCGACGAGGTCGTAAACACCATGCTCAAGTAAGGCGTTCAACTCGTCAGCCATCGCTTTCTCCCACTCCTCGGCATCCGGACGACTCCTTGCCTCTTCCACTGTTAGTGGTTCAAGGAGAGGAGTGTCAAGGCTGGGTGGACCGGCAGTGTGATAGAACTGCGTATAGTTGACTCTTGCAACATTACGTTGTGACCGACGGACCGAATCAGGCTGTGGTGCACCATCTGTGTCCGGTTCAGTGTGTGATGCAGGGGCATCTGGAGCTGTGTGAGTGTCAGTGGAGCCAGATGCTGTCGCATGGGCATCACCGGTCTGTTCTGTGACCCGCGGCCGGTCGGGCTGCACTGGGGAAACAGGGACAAATACTGGGACATTGACATACTCTGGATATCTGTCGGGGATTGTGAGTGTCGGTGCCTGCTTCAGGTTTTTGAAGACCTTGTATGGCATGTGTTCTAAGAATGATGCATCCCGACTCTCAACAAATGAGTGGTGAACGGGGTCCCAAAACCTCCATGCTTTCGAAGCATGTGAAACTCCAACAAAGACGCACCATCGGCCGCGAGGGCCCAGTTTATGTCTCCGCTGTGGCTCTGCAAACCACACACATGCCATCGTGCCCCAGACCCGGGCAGGCCGCAAATCTGCCCGTTGTTTAAACCACCTTTCCCATGGGGTAACTGACTTTGGCAAGGGTCCTTGGGGCACCCGGTTCCACACCCAGGTGATGTACTTAGCAGCCTCTTCCCAGAACCCAAATGACAAACCGGACTCGGACAACAGAGTGCGCAATGCGTCCCCCAGTGTTCTGTGCCACCTTTCAGCCACTCTATTTTGTTGAGGAGTGTATGGCGCTGTGGTTTGATGCACAATCCCCTTTGCCTTTAGCGCAGTTTCAAGAGGACCAAGAAATTCGCCATCCCGGTCTGTGCACAAGATGCGCAGAGGGCAACCAGTTTGCCGCTCCGCCAATGGGATCCATTCTGTAATTGCCTGTTGTGTGTCTGCTTTGGTTTTCAGCAGAAAAGCCCAACGGAAACGACTGTAGTCATCTGTAAGTGTCAAAATGTACTGTGTTGCATACTGCACTGAGGGGACTGGCATGGGCCCTGTGAGGTCTGCATGTACCAGTTCTTGTGGCTCCGTACTTACACATTGTGAAATAGGAAAACTCTATCGGTGTGCTTTGCCTTCTTGACAGTCAAGACAGGATGTTGCTTTCAACCCGTGTGGACAGTCTTGGGGACTCAAACCATGGGCAGGTTGATGTTTCAGCAGTTCGGTGATCAGTTTCGTGTTGATGTGTGCCAGTCGCCGGTGCATGAGGTCGGTGTGATGCGGGTCCGTACTGGTCATGACATGTGCCTGTGCTCGGTTTGATGGAAAGGCAGGGAAAAGTGTCAGAATGTACAACATGTCTTCATGCAATGACCCGTCAGCCAGCAATTCCCCGTTTGCACCATAGATCATGCACTTCTGATCGCGCGTCAGTGTAGACATGCCCGCTTGCCTGTCTAACTGCCCCCCAGACAACAAGTTCACCTTCAGCTGAGGGACGTACAAGACTCCAGTCAACCACATGACCCCACCAGGTGCTTGGAGTGCAACAGTCCCAATGCCTTCAACCCTCAGCACCTCCCCAGAGCCAGTCCGAACACCATGCACATCATGCGTAGCATACAATGATGCAAACAGACGACGATGCGGTGACATGTGATGTGAGGATGCTGTGTCAAGCAACCATTCATGCATGGGCAGTGTGTGCGATGTGGTCACATGTGTGTACCCAAGTCGCGGACCTGGGTGCCGAGGTGTTGCTGAGGTGTTGCTAAGGGCTCTGGCGGGCGAAGATCTGGTGGCGCCCCCTGGGAGTCGTTGGCGGGCACAGCCTCCATTGTGTCGTACACGCGCTGTGCCCACTCTGGTACAGGAACTTGCGCCGCGGCAAACGACGGGAGGTGGTAGGGCCCAAGATACGGGAGTGATCCTGGGATCGGCTGTTGCTGTACGTACTGTTGCTGTGGAGGAAATCCCATAGTGGCTGCTGCCATGGCCGGGACTGCATATTGTCCAGGCATGTTAGGTCCTCCAGGCTGACCGGGTGGGAAATAAGCCTGGCGAAACTGCTACTGTTGGGGCTGCTGTTGCCACTGCTGTTGCTGCCACTGCTGCTGTTGCGTCTGCTGCCTCGTCATCATTTGGCGTTGGAGTGTGGGGCACCTGCGCCAGAAGTGTCCAGTCTGGTTGCAGTAACTGCACCGCTGAGTCTCACGACCACCACCGCGGCCGCCACCACGACCGCCACCACGGCCGCCACCCCGACCTCCGCTGCCATGGGAAGCTCGACCGTCACCCCCTGGACCTCCCGTCTGCGCATAGGTGTTGTGCGCGGCAGCTGCAGCTGCTGCGGAGGTACTTTGATGCGAATATGCAGTCGGTGCGGTTGAAGACAGGTCACGAGCTTCCCCTTTAAGTATGTCTTCGTAATTCTGGAGTTCCTCGAAGATGGTGGATAGGTCAATGCTCTCGATCTCGGCCACTAGATGGCTGCGAAAGACGTCACGCCGAAACCCCTTATACTGTTCGCCGAGGTGGAGCAGCACTACGTCCAGCCACTCAAGAATGGAGCACGGAGCACCAAGACCGAGCAATCGTTGACGTATGTCCATCGCATCGTCCCAGTACTCGGCTATCGGTGCTCCAGGCTTGGGGTACAGGTTGCGCAGGCGGTCGCGTAGGGTCACCACGAGCGTCATGCCCTGCTCTTCATGTCGGGTGGAAAGGTGTTTCCAAGCATCATGGGGTCGAGGTGCGCCACTACGGGGGTTGGATGGGTCTTCACCCTTCCCTCCAAAGCGGAAATGGCGCAGGGCATGTGACTGATTATCAGGGAGAGCACGGAGCAATGCGTTGAAGGCGCGCAGCAACACGTGGTCACTTGTGGCGTCCGGCGGAGGGTTGAGGTAGTACTCTTCCAACCCATGCTCCGCTGCCCAAGANTCCTGCACGTCACTAGCCTTAGAGAAGGTGGGGACAAACACTCTGGACCCGTTAGTGGGGACAAGTGGACCGGACAAATTTCGGCAGCAATTCGCCGGGCCCACTTTGGGCCCAGATTTCTGCCGAGAGCCTAGAGCTCTATAGGAAACCGCCGAGGTAGTCTGCTGACCCTGCAAACCCACCCCAACCACCCCAGCCACGTTGCCCGACCCAAAAATCGCGGGTGGACACTTTGGGGTGAGGGAGGAGAGGGCGTGAAGGCGAGAATCACCGCTCCCCCCCACTCTCAAGCCTCTGTGGCGTGCGCGAAGGCTTCCCTGGCCTCGTGCGCTGTCCCTTGACTCTTTCGCCGCTCTCTTGCGGCCTGTGCGTCCTCCTACGCCTCGCCGACCCTCGCCGAAATCGCGTGCCTATGGCGGCCGCCACCCTTTTTGGCTCCTACGGTCAGCTCTCTTGCACCTTAGGCCCTGGACATGGCTCTGATACCATGAGAATCTCTCTACGATTCCATAGCAACAAACGGTGCTGAAAATGGTAGTGAAACGGCCATGGAAACCTCAGATCTAGTTTGCGCAAAAAGGAAAAACGAAGTACAAGTCCACTAGTAACAAACCATACCCCTATTAGGGGTGGGGCTCGAAGTGCGAGCCTCACCCATCGGCCGGCGAGCGAAGCTCGCCGGCGCACTGCGAGGGCGAGGGCGAACTCGCTCCTGGACCCAGAAAGGCGCGGCACTAGCCGCGCCTGCCCTCGAAAAACCAACCTAACCTACAGCTAAACTGACCTACTCTAGACCTAGGAAAACATCAACATTGAGGTCTCAAGTAGGTTTCTTAAGCAAAGTGACCCTGTAGTCCACTATAGATGCAAGGACTGAAGTAGGTCTTGGAACAGGCATGGGCCGACGGCCGGCGGGAGACAAATGACGGCACGGCCAGAGTGAGAGAGAGGCCGTGCGTCGTAGAATGCCTTTGCGTCTAGCGGAGATCACCACCGGCCGCCGGATCCACATGCACTGCACACCCGCGGCCACACACGAGACACAGCAGAATATATACACAGGGTTATCATGCTTGTAGAAGAGTGTCATGACACCAGCCGAGGAGGTCACTTTAGAGTAGACAAGACTTTGACAAATTTTTCCAAGCACTATTGGTGGTATAAAATGTGGGTTGACGACACAAAACTGTGTAAAAGTCACGACTAATGCCAGTGACATAAGAGTTGGCGCACCAAACTCCTTGGTTAGTTGTAACCACTACCAATACGAGTTAAACCTTGGACCGACATCTCCATGGATTTTGTGACAAGTTTGTCCGTCATACTGGAGGGATTTTAAACCATGTTTTTTGGTGTTGATAGGTTCTGAAAGATGGCGCACTTCATCCCGACCTCTACAGATTTAACCACCAAAAGGACAACAATACGATTAGTTGACTAAATCGTCCAACGACATTGGGTCTCGCGGTCAATCACGATCGATTGAGATGCGCACCTCACCAGCGCGTTTTTGCAAGATTTGATGCAACAGTATGATATTCGACTCCAACATTCAATAGCGTTCCATCCACAACTGATGCACAAACCGAGCAAACCAACCAAATGCTTGAACAACTCCTTTGAACCCTGTCTGAACCTCGTGGCACTTAGTGGGCGGTAAAGCTGCCGGTTGCCGAGTTTGTATTCAACACCGTAACATCTGCTACAACGGGGAAAACACCATTTGAGATGGTTTATGGAACAGGGCCAACCAACTCGATCGATCTATATACTGAGAACAACATCCTTGCCGTCGACCCTCATCAACGAGAAATATCTGCCATCTATGAAGAAACTCGTCAAACCCTTGCAAAAACGGATGCTGCTATGAAGTAGAAAGTTGATAAACATCAATAAACTGAAGAGTTCAAGATGAGTGTCAAAGTCTTACGCAGCTCCGCAACGGCCAAACCCTGCGGATTGACCAACCCAAAGCTCAAACCCGGGTGGTTGGGTCCTTTCAACATTTTGGATATGCGCACTCCGGTTGTTGCAAATCTCTGACTACCCAACAACATGCAGATCTACCTGGTCTTCCACATCAGCAAACTTCAACACTATGTCAATCCGACAAATACTTTCCTAAACCCATGGCACCTACCCTACCACCCGTGATCACGGACGGTGACCACGAGTACCAGGTGAAGGAGATCCTTAATCACCGCCGGTGAGAAGACGAAGATCAATGTCTAGTTGAATGGAAGAACTATGATGCGACACATAACTCTTGGATGTCGTACAACCAACTTTCAGAGGTCAATTATCTCATTGATGGCTACAAAGCTCGGCTCCGGCCATGTGATAGTAACGCGTCAGGACGTCGTGGCTAGAGAGGGGGGGAGTGTTATGCTGATGGGCACACACGAGTCCCAAACTCACAAGCGACCAATTATTTGTTTTGTTGCTCGTGGCCCACTTCACGATTTAGTCGCGGCTATCCTTTTTCTGTGCTCGAGGGGAATTTTACCGAATACCCCATAACACTCGTTGACAACCATTTTCTGGCCATTTCTAGAACTTGTCAAAACGCATTCTCGATGATCCTTGACGATTCGAGGCTAGAGGCAAGGTTCTTTTGAGCAACTACCATGAGCGTTGTGAACCTCAAATTCGATCTCAAAGCCCCCTGTCAAACAAACAAGGGATTTCCCGAGTCCATGAATTAGATCTCAGCATGGCATCACGTGAACTGCCAAAAATCCAAACGGCTTGACCAAGCCCCATTCTCTCGCTCTTGCCATTTCTATTTAAACTGTCAAGTTTTGACACTTAGGAAAACGAAGGATAATTTTTTCTTCTATCCGCAATCTTGTGAAAAGTGACAAACCCCGTTTCCAACTGTGAACCACTTCGTTTCTGCAAGCGTAACATATTCTTTACTATTCTGTATTTCTTGTATGCCCAAAAATGTTTCGGTTTAGAACATAACCATGTTTAACAACTACCATTATATCAGATTACCTTTGTAAAATGGAAATTATACCTTATGATTTCCTACAATTGAAACAAATTTAGAATGTTTTGTTGAGAGAGGGCATAGCATTACATTTTTTGAATAAACATGAATGATAGAAAATTCATGATATCATGTTCATTTCACAAAGGAATCAAATATGGGTGTACATGTTGAAAATGGCTAACAATATACATTCCGATTGGCTATATGTGAAAATTGGAATGGCAAAATATATATTACAACTTCTTATCTATGTAGAGAAGTAGCAGTCAAGTGAATATGGAAGAGATTAGGGTACCATAGAAGAATTCAAAACATGGCTGTGAACGTGGGCCATAAAGACTCATGGATTTTGCACACGCAAGTAACACATGGAATATTTGTGATGAAATTTGAAGTTATTAAGTTCATTCTAACATGTGTTTTGAGTTTATGAGCGTACAATGTTTTCACACGTAAAGCATTCATGGTTTTTTTAAAAATCTATTTAATGACCAATCCATGTTAAGTGAGCTACCAAAATGTTTGTATATGCATCCTCACTTTGAATAACAATACTTATAAATGGGTGGTTTTCTTTGCCCATTGAACATATGTACTAATAGAACCAATTATTCAAAACAATCACAATACTCAACAGTAATTTTGTACAATTATCCTACACAATTAGCAAGCATAATCGGGTGTAACGAGGGAAGATGTGAAAACTGATGACACCAAGGCAACTTCATTTTGCTTGCTTCTGGAGTAATTTTGTGCCTATTGATTCTTCCCATCCACTCAGTTTAAGATGCACCGTCACCATACACAAACTTAATAATGATCAAATTAATCTGAGCAAATAGGTGGTGATATCGGGATCTCCCACTGGTTTAAGTTCCTTCATCTCCACCTCAATAGTTTTCTCTTTTGTCCAATATGTGCCCTTGTCCCTTTCCACAAGTTCTAGTCCCTTGTCTCTCTTTGTTTCTTTCTCTTCTTTCCTCACCACTCCTCTCTCCCCCCCCTCTCTCCCTCTCCCTTCCTCTCTCTTTATCTGTCTCACTCTCACTCACTCTCCTGCTATCTCACTCTCCTTTTTTGCTTGCATGTATATTTCTCTCTCTCCATTTACTTCTCACTTGTCCTCTCCCAAGTGGCTTGGTCGCTTGTGTCTCTTGTATTCCCATATGTTGATGACTATGTTGATGTTGGAAACAAAGAATAATGAGCCTATGACAATGGAAACAAAAAAAATGCATTCAAATGGTAGGATGAGTTTATTATGAAATTGCCAAAGGGAAGCCCATGCGACAACTATGTTGGATGGCCCCGATAATTAACTCGTGTTTATCCATAGATTCTCTTGGGCGGGAATTTTGTTCAGTTCGTCTGCATTCAGGTGGTGCCCTTTCCCACACGCCAACCCGTATGAGTTGCCAGCTCTCTTCAATACTCATTCACTACCCCAATGGTTTCTCTCTCACATTGTTTAGCAAGTTCTAAGAAAATACTTGTAGTAGAAGGATGACATCACGCACTTAACAGTTGTATCACACATTGTAAGAGAACTTCATTTGGATGAAGGTAATACACAACGTGCGAAGAGAAGTGGTAGAGGAGGTGGGAAGAAAGAAACAATAAATTTATGAACGGCATCGATGGCATTGAACGAGGTGGGGAGTGGGAGTGTGGGAGGAGGAGGATGTGGGAGCCAAGGGGGTCTAGAAACGGGCACGACACGAAGATTTTCCATACAAATGTAAGCGATTATGGTGAATGAGCTAGAACTATTCTTGGAGAGAGAGGAGTAGAAGGTGCCCATCCACCACTGTAAGAGTACTTGTAGGGATCCTACGTGCATGGGCTTGTGTAGAACAGAGATGAATGTGATTCATGCAAGTGGTGCATGAATGGAGAACATCTTAAGCATTGATTGTCACATCATTGGCTAGACAAAAAAACTACATGGTTCACACTAAGTTAGGCGATCTCATGTGGAGGAACTCGTGGTCCACCACCTCTCTAGGGTAGAGATGGTCCACTTTCATGTCTTTTTCTATATATTCTAGTTTCATTCTCCCTCTCAAAATGATACATGTCCATTATTTATCTACACCCCTCCCTTTCTCTCTAAATCTCCCTCTCCTGCCCTCATTTTATACCTTTTTATCTCTTTCCTCTTTTCCTCTTTTTTGGTTTACGAAACCTCTCCACTGCTCTTTGTATATCTTCACCTCTCTTTATATAAATCTCCCCCCCTCTCTCTTTCCCCCCTTCTCTCTCTATCTCTCTTCCTCTCTCTCTCTCTCTCTCTCTCTCTCTCTTTCTCTCTCTCTCTCTCTCTCTCTCTCTCTCCCTCTCTCTCTCTCTATCTCTCTCTCTCTCTCTCTCTCTCTCTCTCTCCCTCTCTCTCTCTCTCTCTCTCTCTCTCTCTCTCTCTCTCTCTCTCTCTCTCTCTCTCTCTCTCTCTCTCTCTCTCTCTCTCTCTCTTTCTCCCCCCCTCTCTCTCTCCACCGCTCTCTATTTCTCTTGCTTTCTCTTTGTATCTATACATCTCTCTCACTCTCCCTCTCCTCGCTCTCTTTCTCCCTCCCTCCCTTTCTCCATCGATTTTTTTCCCTTCATCTCTCTATATCTTGCTACCCCTTGCCCTCATCAATGTTTTCTAGATTGGTTAATTCAATCTTTCATTTTGAAACAGATGATTTTTAAAGTTAAGTTTTTTTGTGTTCTTTGGTTCACAAAGGAACGTATTCATTAGCGTAGGACCTATAACATTATTTTGATATCATGATTGTGGTATACTTGTATATAATTCTATTTGTCATCCAACTTGTAACGGTCTCTCAAAGAGATATATATCAGAATAAGCGCCACTTATGATCTGTCGCATCAATTTGGAAACACGTCATTGTCTCGCATTGAAGATTGACAGCCGACAATTGTTTTCGGTACTATGAATGATGACCTATCATGTCGTGGACTTGATTGCTGTTGGAAGACCGTGGAGAGACTCGTCTAGTTTCTTAGACCCTCCCTAGTGCAAGGTATAGTGTATATGGGCAAGTGTGGTATACTTGCGTGATCAAGTGAACGTATCATGTAGCCATTGTGTGATATAGTATAGGTTTAAAACGAAATTGTTTTGCATGCTACTTTTGAAGAATGAAACATAGGTGGCGAGGATTACCATCGCAAACATCAAACAAATGATTATGCAACACAACATAATTTGTTGTTTGTGACTAGAAGGCACTTCTTTTCCACGGGACAAAACAATGATGCATTGAAGGTCCCAATTCTTTGTATCGTAAATTTCTCTTCTCTAAATCCTTGAATTCAATATTGATTGCAATGCGTCTTATTAGGAAATCTGAATTTTACGTCTGAAGGGTTAAGGTTTTCATGGAAGGTATGCGGAAACTTTACGTTGAGAGAGGATTATATGTGTTCATTTCCCTCATTGGAAAAGGTAAGTCGTGTTTCGTATCCACACATGTGAATAAATCAATGGACGGTCTCCAAATCTGTTTCTTTTCATTGAAAAACATTTTGTAAACAAGAGGGTATTGTGAACATTTCCCATTTGGCTAATGTTAGCAGCATTGCACAATGGGATCAAGTAATTGAACATCAGAGAAACATGTCGTATAGTTTAACTGTTAGAGTATAGTCTTGAGCCTTGGAATAGGAAGGTATACTATTTCTTGGAGTCAATCGTCGGTTACAAAACAACAATTGATTGCTTCTCAAACGGGTACATTACCCCCCTTGGTGTATCTATTTCGGAATGAGGCTATCGCACGTTGAGTGCGTGACTTGTGCACTTTTGCACTCATTTTGAGTGCACTCACCACATGCACTACTCCCGTACACTAGAGTCATCATTTGACACCCTCGTGAGAACTAAAGCGGAGAAGTTGTCCAGTCACTACAATCCATGAGAACAATAGTATTATTTTGTGGGAGTGAATACGATAATGAGGTTCAAAACGGAAAGCTGTCCTAAGGGGACGATCGGACGATTCAAAGATGCGGACGAGATTCGAAAGACAAGGAACGTCATCTGTACTCTACAGTAGACATTTTGTGCAAAGAGAACAAAAATAGAATACTCAAACATGTCTATGTTAAAATGTAGATTATAGCTATAAGAGTCTTAAAAACTGGATAAGATGTACTTTATGCTGCTTATCATTCTTCACCAATTTAAACACATGTTTTTGGTTCTTATATGAGGTAAATGTTTCAAGCACAAAATGAATTGCCTTAGTCATGCTTGAAATCTACACTTTTATTACAAATAAGGAGATATAATATTACCCAAGTACGTTCCTTTCTAGGAAAGAATGTTTATGGGCCATACAGGAAAAAACCCAATGCTTCATTTGACATAGAAGACAAGTTAACGCACGGAGTGCACTCTTGGTGTACTTTTGGATTGTTTGTGAGCGAACTTGTTGCATACACTAACCCATGCACTAGGGTCGTTCTTAAGAACAAAACTATTTTGCCATGTTGGAGCAAATGCAAGGTTCACATGGAGAAATAAGAGAAATTAGTGCATAGAGTGCGCCTTAAGTGTACATTTTTATGATGAGTGAGTGCACTTGTGGCATTCACTGGCCCCACGCACTGGGTCTTAAGAAGAGAATTGTTGGCCACATAAGACAGGAAATGAATGTGTGCTCGGAAGCATAAGACAAATGAGCACACCAAGTGTGTTTGTTGTGCAATTTTGTATGGTGACATGGCGCACTTGCCGCATACACTAGCCCCATGCACGAAGGTCATATATAAGATGATTATTGTTTGGCTGTATGAAACAAAAGTAGAATCGTCCCATACTTTATTGAATTATTATAGCCATGTGTGTAAAGAACAACCTCTAAAGAGATCACAGTGAATGCGCACATTAAGAAAGGAGTGTATGAAATGGCTATGATTAACCATACCTCATTTACACAAAGCAAAAATAGGATGTTCTAGACGAAGGGAATAACTATATTGCAGGGGGATGACATCATGTTCAAGTGGAGGTATTCACGTCCATATGGTAAGATAACATGGATCTAATGACCTTGATATAGAAACAGTACTACCTTTTCTTCAGAATTGTATTGTTATCATTAACCTCATAGCATGTATCAAAAGCTTGTGTATAGCTTGATTTCTACATCTTAGTAAAAAACTCCTACGGTGAACAATGCTTGGTGAACTCCTTAGTGGTTCCCATGCTTGACCTGAGCTCCGTCATACATCAATATATGATTGTTTTTTTTTATTTCCTTGATTATGCCTAAGAATGCGTGGCCAATGCATCGGTTTGCCAACAAAATGGAAACATTGAAAAATTATTGGTAATGAGAAACAATTCATTGCAAATGTGATGGTTATGTATGGATTTTGCCTTGGAATTACCTTGTATCTCCAAGCTACGCCTTGCATTACCCATTTATTCGTTTGGATAATGCCAAAAGAACTTCGCTCTCCATTGTCTCTTTGTTTGTACAAAACAAATGGATAATGGAGGGTGGAGATTCTTGGCAACATGTTGGAATTGTGGACAAGACGTGGGAAATTCTAGTCATTCCCAAGCCATGCTTGGCACGACCTCGAATGCATGTGAATTTTTTTGAATTCCTTTACAATGGGAAGATGGATGGGTGAATTTGGATTAAAAAATGGAGAGGCGAGACATTGTTTTCAAATGTGACCTATCTTGTAGAATCATTTATGTTAGAGGATGAATGAAGAAGATCCTTAACTTGTTCCATGTGTGTATCCAGAAGTGTGGTTTTGTGGAGCCACACAGCGCCCGCCCTGTATGCCTTAAAAGGAATGCTGAGAGCCAAATTTGTAATCAACTACTTGCAGAGTTACCAATGTGTACTAGAAGAGGCACATGATACTATAGGATGTGCTTTCTAAGGAAGTTGCTTCTATAGTCAGAGGCTGAGAAGTAAAGACCAACATAGGAGGAAGTGACTAGCTTAGAACTCGAAGTGGATCTGAAGAATTCTGAAGGCATATTGGACTAAATGAACTATCCCTTTAGTAGGAATGCAGCATCCTTGCCTTACCATCGCAAGTGGGCCATCATTTGAGGTGATTTGGTGGTTGTATAACCACTTAGATAATGATAGAATCACCTGGGTGGTTGCATAGCATTGTAAGTTGTTGTAGATCAACCTAGAGAGGTTGAGGTTGATGGTATCTGATGGCAGCTCAAGGGTCACCCGAATTTTGTAGGCTTTCCTTGAAGTTGAAGAGGCACTCGGAATTTGAAGAGTCATTGGAAACTAAAACTTCACCAAGAAGTTGAAGATCTCAACTAAGAAGAGGACAAGTGAAGAAGGATGTTCATAGACCAAAAAAGTGATACCAAAAGAGAACACAAATTCCACGTGCTTGTAGAATAGCAGCTTATGGGGCAGGTCTAGAGCTGCCACACTCTGGCACTAAAAGGATGGGGCAGATATTGTCTTTGCTATTGACCTTGCCACTAACTACTGCTCAGCCGTTGTCGCAGTTGCTCATGATCAATTCCTTAGAAACGAACTCTGGATTTCCAGATAAATTGCTGTCTGCGGCAGTCCATGGTGACCGGGCTCATGTCTCATCACCTTGGCACACAGTGGTTAGCTTGTTCTGTGTCGGATTTTTGCGAACGTTTGGTTAGATTTAATTTTAAACTTTAAATCATTGCTTAGAAGCACTAGATTGATTCTATTGCTCCTTCTGTTTAATTGAAACAGTAGTTCACAGTCCCCTACATCAAACTGCTGCAGAAGTCGCCTCCCTGCCGCATTGTCAATTCAGAATGCAATGCGGCAGCTCCGGTGAAGGCCAAATGTTTCTTCTGTTTTTCAACCACTTATGTTAAAGCCCGCGTTTCCTGCCGCAGATCTTTCGTTGGCTATGGCTTTGCGGTGGTTGCTTCTTTTAGCGGTTTCCATCTGACCTCGCGAGAGCTTCGCCACGTCACACCAGCTCGCAAAAGAGCATTACCGCCCGCGCCACTCCTGCTGTGCCGGAGTCCGGCAGCTCTGGACCTGCCCTCTGTCACTGCGTGAGTGGCGGTGACGACCAGGAGCAGCATTAGCAGCAGCTGCGGCAGCAGCATTCGCCGAAAACACTGCGGCGGGAGCTCGACGCCCGGCAATATAATGACGTCAGCAATTATGGTCACGCGGACCTTGTCGCTCTTGCTGATGGCGGCCGTGGCCTCAGCAGACGTCGCCTCTCCAGGCAGCGGTGGCAGCACCAGCAGCAGCGGCGGCGGTCAGGGTGGCGCCGGCGGTAGCGGCGGTAGCCACCCCTACTATCCCAAGTCGCTGCAGCTGCCGCACTACGTCCCCAGCGCGTGGTCCATACCGGAGCTGTTCGGCGTGTTTGGTGCTGCGGTGCTGCTGGTGGCCGGAACCACCACGCTGATCTCGGGTGAGGGCGTGTGAGTGCGTGGTCTGGGGTTGGTCGGGGCGGACGCCGCCGCTGCAGCTGCAGCTGCAGCGGTAGACGCTTCAAGGCGCATCACTCCCAAGTTCCAGAGCTTTTCAGCACGCCGCAATGCAGTGGCATGCATTATCCAACGCCGCAATGCAGTGGCATGCATCGGCCAACGTGACAATGCAAGACATTGCGATTCCCTTGTGGCGCAAGCCAACGCATGCGGACACATTTCTTCAGCAATCCGCAAAAGGATCGAGAAAGCTAGAACCTCGGGGATCGCACTGCGGCACATCTCAGCGCATCGCGCCAGGCAAGCACCATCATCAGCTACATACCATGCAGGCAGCCATGATGCCATCTAGCCGCGGCGCAAAGGCAAGCACGTGAATGTGTATATCGTGGCGTACGCCAATGCATAATGTTGGTGCGTGGCGTTGGTGCATGGCGTTGGTGCATGGCGTTGGTGCATGGCGTCGATGGGTCAAGTTGGATCGTGCAATGCGCACCATCCACTGTTATGTTTTGCACAAGGCGTGAGTCTAACTCCCACTTCGGCCCGCTGCATCGGGAAGTCGGGACATTGGCGAGTGGCATTTGGGAAGATTTCCAGGCGAGAGGGTAGGGGGTTGGGGGGGGGGGGGATGGGGGTCGCTTCTGGCATTGGACAGACCGGTTGTTCGTACATGCCCTCTTCCGCGTACTGGATCAGTCGGCTCGGACCACCTCTATCGAATGGATTGGAGCGAATTGGTGTCGGAGGGGTGAAGTGGGAGTGAGTGTCAACCAGACACTTTCTCTTGCAACGGTTCATCGCCATCTGCTACGTGGGCCTGACCCAGACTGAGTCCAGCGGCAAATCGCTCGCTCGTGAGGTGGTGGATGGTAGCTTCAACAGCAGCATCCACTTTGACAATCTCCTCTCTGAACGTTTCCATTGCTCCATTCGAGTGCTGTCTGCAAAGCATGCTTCATTTCGCCCATGCCTTCTCGTCCTCATCCTATCCCATGGTTTAACCGCAGGCACGGTCCGACCCAAACTGAGTGCAACCGACCGTGCGCTCATGGCGTGGTGGGCTGTGACGGGAACGATCCATTTTGTGTTGGAAGGAGCGTTTGCAGCGTCGCCGAGTTTTCTCTCCAGCGGCTCCAAGGCCTTCCTCATGGATGCTTGTACGTGCGCTGGCTGCACTTGTGGATGTAACGCTTCTCCGATTCGTTTGTGTATCTGTCCTCAAAGGTTGTTCATTGCCCTGTCCTGAAACTTCTCTCCAGCTACCCCCCTTTGTCTTCCCCATGGATGCCTTCCCCATGGATGCCTTCCCCATGGATTCCTTCCCCATGGATGCCTTCCCCATGGATGCCTTCCCCATGGATGCCTTCCCCTGGATGCCTTCCTCACTTTCTCATGTGTGCAAATATGGGCATGTGGGTACATGGGCATTGTGGCATCCGTGCTCTCCCTTGTGCTGTTAAGCATTCCACATGGTTCGACATGGTCGCGGGTGTTTGGTGTTTTTGGCGCTGTTTTGCCTGGTTCAACACACACACACACACACACACACACACACACACACACACACACACACACACACACACACACACACACACACACACACACACACACACACCGCCGACAGTGTGAAGGTGTTAGGGAAAGAGGTTGAATCACTGCATGCGGGCGTTGGACCACAAGGCGTAAGCATTCAACTGCACGTGGGGCAACAGCGTTGGTGGCAGGAACGTGCTTGTGCAAACGCATACGTGCATGCGTGAGTCTGAGGATCCATGCTGACCCACCCGCGCATGTGTTTGCACAGGCCAGCATGCATGGGTTTGAGCATGGGCCAACACATGTATGCATGTGTTGCGCAACATCCATCACACGCTCAGCATGCTCAACATGCGTAATATGTCGGACATACGTCTCGTGGCCTCTTCATGCATAGCATGCGCATGTACATCGGAAGACATCCAGAGGCACTTGAAGTCCATGGGGGCGTGAGAGCCATGGGCCCACATGTCTGCCAAAGAGACACTCCGACCCCCACTCACTCTCATTCTTACTGCCACGAGTACTTCGCTCAACCTCACTTTCACTACCACGAGTCACGTCATACTCATGCAGAGGAGGTGTGCTCAAGCTCCAACTCACCCTGTGTGAATCCCAAGTCGCAGCCAATCATCGCTGTGGAAGACTCGAGCCGGGTCAACGTTCAAGCTTCTCAACTTGTCTGTGGTCAACTGCGGAGAAGGATATTGAATGCTATTTTGTTTTTGTGTGTGGTCAACGGCAGGGAAGGAGTACGCCATCTCTGACTCGCGCTACGCAACCCGTGACTCCTTCATCGTGGCCGTGGAAGCCTTCACTGCGTTTGTGGAAGGCCCTCTGTGCTTCCTCATCGTGTGAGTTCTGAAGGGGGAGTCTGAAAAATGGTGTGGTATGCCATTTTCTTGCCCCGCCCCTTGCCCGATTGCCCTCTTTCCTACCCCGACCCTTGCCAGATTTGCCCTCCCTTTTTCTGTTGGGTTTTTATTGCTCTCTCTCCTCAGGTCTCTGGGCCATTTCACGTAACCGCATGCCGCATATGCTGCTAACGGACAGCAATCCTGCTTTTTGTTGGAGCACGGTTGCGTACTCGTTCTGGTGCGACGATCTTGCTCACTCTTTACCTGAGGGACAACCACATGCTGCATGTCGTCGAGGCTTGCCAACTAATTCTGGCTGCCGTGGGAGTAGTCCAAGAAA
>SZWC01032409.1:0-11499 GCA_023375785.1 Penium margaritaceum | reverse complement strand
CGCGGTGCGGCGGTCTGCAAGCTCACCGACGGCCTGGGTCGGAGGCTGCCGCCGGGGCCACGTGTGTAGCGTGGCAAGGCGCGCGACGACGCTGAGTCTGACGGGCCAGTGGAGGAGACCGGGACTATCGGCCCGGAGGGACCAGTGGACGCGACTGGGACAACTGGCCCGGAGGGACCAGCGAACGCCACCGGGGCAGCTGGCCCGGAGGAACCAGCGGACGCAACTGGGACAGCTGGCCCGGAGGGACCAGCGGACGTGACTGGGGCAGCTGGCCCGGAGGGACCAGCGGACGCGACCGGGGCAGCTGGCCCGGAGGAACCAGCGGACGTGACTGGGACGGCTGGCCCGGAGGGACCAGCGGACGCGACTGGGACAACTGGCCCGGAGGGACCAGCGGACGTGACCGGGGCAGCTGGCCCGGAGGAACCAGCGGACGCGACTGGGACAGCTGGCCCGGAGGGACCAGCGGACACGACTGAGACAGCTGGCCCGGAGGGACCAGCGGACGTGACTGGGGCAGTTGGCCCGAAGGGACCAGCGGATGCGACTGGGGCTGCTGGCTCGGAGGGACCAGCGGACGCGACTGGTGCGGCTGGCCCGGAGGGACCGGCGGACGCGACTGGGGTTGCTGGCCCGGAGGGACCAGCGGACGCGACTGGTGCGGCTGGCCCGGAGGGACCGGCGGACGCGGCTGGGGCAGCTGGCCCGGGGGGACCAGCAGACGCGACTGTGTCACCCGGACGCGATAGGATGGAGGACGGACTCACCACTCCCCCATGCGACGGGATAGACACAGACGAGCCGGAGCGAATGAGGTCGCGAGGAAACAGGTCCTCGAAGAAGAGGGCATCCCGAAACTCGATGATGCAGTGCCGGGAGGGGTCCCAGAAGCGCCAGGCCTTGGACTGACGAGAGACACCGAGGAAGGTGCAGGGACGGCCGCGGGGGGAGAGCTTGCCACCTTGCTGCGGGGCGGGCAGCCAGACAATGGCGACACAACCCCAGACGCGAGCGGGGCGGAGGTCAGCGCGCTGACCGCACCAATGCTGGTACGGCATGGACTGACGGGGAAGGGGACCGTGGGGAATCCGGTTCCAGACCCAGGTCATGTAAGCCATGGCTTCAAAGTAGAAGCCCTCGGAGAGACCAGACTCGACACGCATGGTGCGGACGGCGTCAGCCATGGTCCGGTTCCACCGCTCGAAGACACCGTTCTGGGCGGGTGTGTAGGGCGCCGATGTCTCGTGGTGGATGCCGCGGGAGGCGAGGAAAGTCGTAGCCTCACCCATGTATTTGCCACCGCGATCGGAGCGAAAGCGGCGAAGGGAGCGGCCACACGCGCGCTCTGCGAGGACAAGCCAGTCCTGGATGGCTCGGGCGACATCGCTCTTCTGCCTAAGACAGAAGACCCAGCGATAGCGAGAATAGTCGTCTGTGAGGGTGAGGACATAGCGGCCGTGCTCGCTGACTGACTCGGTGGGGAGAGGGCCCATGACATCCGAATGGACAAGGTCGAGAGGGGCGGATGCACGGGAGTCAGACAAGGGGTACGTGGACCGGTGCATCTTCCCCTGAGCGCAGTCAATGCACTCAGTGGGGCACGGGAGAGGGAACGTCTCCGGGTCAAGGCCAGAGGCAGGCCGGGTGCGAAGCATGCTGTCGACAGCGGCAGAGTGGACGTGGCAGAGGCGGCGGTGCAAGAGGCAGGTGTGCTGAGGAGAGAGCGTACTGGTGACGAGCACATGGCCTGTGGTGGCCGACGAGGAGGAGGCGGGAGGAGAACAGGAGAGACGAGGAACATGCCACAGGTTGCCACGGGCGGTGGCGTGCAAGATGACAAGACCAGACGGATGCAACGACACAGTGCCAACACCACGCGAGTGAACTACATCCATGCTCATGCGGTCAAGGGCAGTCACGGACAGGATGCTGAGCTCTAGACCAGGGACAAAGAGGACATCGGTCAGGAAGACGTCACCGGCAGGACCACGAAAACAAACGACGCCAACACCACGGACAGGTAACACCTGGCCGGAACCTGTCCAGACACCGGAGACATCGCCGACAGGACCGAGCATACTGAAGGCCTCACGAGAGGCCGTCATGTGATGCGTGGCCCCGGAGTCGATGATCCAGGTCGTGGCAGGGTCCTGGACCGGGGTCGCGAGATCGCTAACAGTCACATGGCAGCAGGCGAGGGACGCGGACGCGGTGGACGGAGGAGCGAAACGGGACTGCCAATCGTCAAGCCAAGTAACATCATCAAGAAGAGGGGCGGAGGAGCCTACGGGCGACGATGAGACAGATGCGGAAACGGGACACGACCGCAGCTCAGTCTCAGTCATGCAGGGCTGGGCAGGAGGGCAGGAGGTGATGCAACTCGCACTTCCCTGGGGAGGAGGGCGAGGCAGGCCGAGCTGGAGCGCGATGAACTACTCCAGCTGACGCTCACGGGAGGAGGGCCCGGGAGCGTAGACGGAATGCGGAGTGACGGTGCCGAAACCCGGGTAGTAGGAGGACTGCGCCAGTGAAGGGAGTGGAGACGCCGACGGTTGCGGGAAGTACTCCTGCAACGCAGGTGTCTGCGGGACAAGCGGAGCTGCCGGAGTGGTAGAGCCGCTGGATGAGGTCAAGGTGGAAGGGCCAGCAGCGGCGACGGCGACAGATGCGAGACGGCGCTCCCGCTGGCGCCGCATGGTGGCGATGACGCGCGCCTCGTCTGTCGGGAGAGGGCACGTGTACCACCCGTGCCCGGACTGACCACAGTTGTGGCAGACCGAGCCACCACCGCTGGACCCAGTCGACGACTGCTGCTGTTGCTGCTGTGGCTGACCCTTGCCTTTCTTGTTCCGACTCTTCTTCTTCTTCCCCGACGACGATGAGGTAGCTACGGCGGGAGAGGCGACAGCCACGGAGGCACCAGCAGGGGAGGGGACAGTAGGGGAGGCGACGGCAGGGGATGTGAGCGCCTCCGTGCGATGGAGCAGGGACTCGTGGCGAGCTTCCTCAATGCGGAGGAAGAGCTCGTATGTCCAGGGCATGAGGGTGCCCTGGGTCGCCATGGTGGAGAGGACGTCCTGGGGGTAGTGGACGAAGATGTCTGCGTAGTCGTTAGTGGCGCCGCGCTTGATGGTGAGGAGCGCGGAGAGAGGGGGCGGAGCAGACGTGCCGAGACGACGGAGGATATCCTTCGCCCGCTGCCAGTAGGCAGTGACCGTCTCGGTTGCCCCCATGTGCAGGGAGTTGAACTCCCGGAGCAGACGGCTGATCTCAGCGTCGCTGGACAGACGATGGGGCCTGGTGAGGACGTGCCAGGCGGCTGCAGGGTCCGGGATGTCGCCAGACGTGACGTCGCCGAGGAAAGGCTCTAAGGCCAGGCGGGAAGCTGGAGGGGCGATTGGGATGAGGGCACGGACGGCGCGACCAGCGTCATACAGCTGGTCGGCCTGGGTGGAGTCATAAGGGAGGGTGTAATATGCCCAGAGGCCCTCACCCTGCGCCCAGATCCGGAAGCTGAGCTCCCAGCTCCGGAACTGCTCGCCGGCCTGAAGAGGCGGCGGCGGCGTCTCAAAGTCCTTCTGCCTGCGGCAGGCACCCGGAGTGGGGCCAAGGATGGAAGTGATTGTCTGCCGCTGGCGCTGAGTCTGCTGCTATGCCAGGTAGTACGTGGCAGCAGACATAGCTGGGCTGGCGTGCCCTGGAGGGACGAACGATGGTGGACCACTGGTGGCAGTCCGGGCGGCTACCGGCTGTAGTGTAGCAAGCTGCTACGTCAGGGCGGCGAGCTGTTGCTGAAGAGCCGCAAGGGGGTCAAGATGGCCGCCGACGACACCAGCGGGCGGCAGCTGCTGCTGTTGTTGCTGCTGCTGTTGTTGCTGCCGTGGAGGGGGCGGCTACTCCTGCTGCTGCGGCGGTGGCTGCTGCTGTATGGGCGGCGACTGCTGCTGCAGCGGCGGTGGCGGCTGCTGCTGTAGAGGCGGCGGCTGCTGCTGCTGCAGCGGCGGTGGCTGTTGCTGTATGAGCGGCGGCTGCTGTTGTAGCGGCGGAGGTTGCTGGAGAGGCGGTGGCTGCTGCTGCTGCAATGGCGGCGGCGGCGGCGGCAGCTGCTGGTCCTACGGCGGCGGCGGTTGCTGCTGCTGCAGCGGCGGCGGGTGCTGCTGCTGCTGCTGATGCTGCAGCAAGCGCTGCAAGAAAGGAGGGGTGGGGGTCCCCCCCTCAGAGGAGGACCCCTCCTCGCCTGGACTATCAGCCATGCCTTGGCGTTTCCTTTTTTTTTCTCTTGTTGTTGGTGCTTTCCCCCTTGCCCTTTGTTCCCCCCTTTTTTTTTGTTGATGATGTCAGCAGTGACGTCAGTAGTGACGTCAGCAGTGACGTCAGCAGAGGGGTGCTGACGTCAGCAGCGGGGAATGTTGGGGCCGCCGCTACTGTTGTTGGTGCTGATGCTGCTGTTGCTGCTGCTGCTGCTGCTGCCGCTGCTGCTGGTGCTGCTGCAGCTACTGCTGCTGCTGCTGCTGTTGCTGCTACTGCTGCTG
Organism: Penium margaritaceum; assembly: GCA_023375785.1. Classification (NCBI taxonomy): domain Eukaryota; kingdom Viridiplantae; phylum Streptophyta; class Zygnematophyceae; order Desmidiales; family Peniaceae; genus Penium; species Penium margaritaceum. The sequence goes on along the minus strand of SZWC01032409.1, from coordinate 6,964 downwards.
TTGCTGCTGCTGCTGCTACTGCCGCTGCTACTGCTGCTGCAGCTGCTGCTGCTGTTGCTGCTGCTGCTGCTACTACTGCTATAGCAGCTGTTGCTGTTGCTGCAACTGCTGATGCTACTGATGCGGGTGCTGCAGCTGCTGGTGCTCGTGATGCGAGCTGCAGCAGCAGCTGTGCCTGCTGCTGCTGCAGCAGCGAGCTGCTGCAGCTCGCTGCTACAGCTGAGAGCTGCTGCAGCTACTGCGGGCTCCAGCAGCTGCTCGCTGCAGCTGCAGGCTGCTGCAGCGGGGGTGGGGGATTTTTTTGTGTTTGCCCTTTTTTATTCGTTTTTTTTTCCTCTTGTCACAGCGGGCAGCAGCCCCCTGTCTGGTGCGAGCAGCGGGCTGCTGCTTGCCCAGCAGTAGCGAGCTGCTGCTCGCTGGTAGCAGCGGGCTGCTCCTCGCTGCTCGCTCGCTGCGAGCAGCGGGCAGCAGCAGCCGCGGCCGGCAGCTGCTGCTACTGCTGCTGCTGCAGCTGTCGGTTGCTGCAGCTCGCTACAGTAGCTACTGCAGCCCGCTGCTGCTGCTGCAGCTGCTGCGTGCTGCTACTGCAGGGTGCTGCAGCCGGCTGCTGCTGCGAGCTGCTACTGCTGCTGCACGTTGCTGCTGCTGCTGCACGTTGCTGCTACTGCTGCACGCTGCTGCTGCTGTTGCTACAAGCTGCTGCTGCTGCGGGCTGCCGCTGCTGCTGCTGCGAGCTGCTGCTGCTGCTGCTGCAAGCTGCTACTACTGCAGGGTGCTGCGAGCTGCTGCTTCTGCCTGCCGCTGCTGCTGGTGGTGCCAGTCACTGCACCTGGGTGACGTTGCCGCGTGCGTCGTCGCCCACAGCCGTCAGACGTCGCCTGCCGCTCACCTCCTCGCGTCACGCGTGGGGGTCAGTGCTGCCGAAAAATTTCGGCAGCATTTCCCCTGGCCCAGTGGCCGTGGGAAAAATTCTGACGCCGCCACCAGGAGGGTCAATGCTGTCGGAAAAAATCCGGCAGCATTTCCCCTGCACTGGCGCGTATGGGAAGTCCGCCGGCGTTGTCTGGCACCTGTTCGCCAGTCTTCTGCTGCTGCTGCTACGCTCTGGCTCTGATACCAAGCTGGAAACTATGCAGNTGCTTCTGCCTGCTGCTGCTGCTGGTGGTGCCAGTCACTGCACCTGGGTGACGTTGCCGCGTGCGTCGTCGCCCACAGACGTCAGACGCCGCCTGCCGCTCACCTCCTCGCATCACGCGTGGGGGTCAGTGCTGCCGAAAAAATTTCGGCAGCATTTCCCCTGGCCCAGTGGCCGTGGGAAAAATTCTGACGCCGCCACCAGGAGGGTCAATGCTGTCGGAAAAAATCCGGCAGCATTTCCCCTGCACTGGCGCATATGGGAAGTCCGCCGGCGTTGTCTGGCACCTGTTCACCAGTCTTCTCCTGCTGCTGCTACGCTCTGGCTCCGATACCAAGCTGGAAACTATGCAGCATGTTGGGGCAGCAGCGTTGTTGATGCAGCGTGCGGGCTTCCACGCTCGTTGCTTACGTCAGCTGCCCCCTCAGTCTGCTGCTCTAGAGTCTAGTCTGGAAGCTCTGGGTTTTGTTACTCAGAAACGCGCGCGCCAGAGTTAGCGCCAGAAAGCAGCTGAAAACTGACAATGACAGAATAGGAATGAAGAATGAACAACAATGGGAGACCCCTCCAAGTTCTAGCTCCCCTCCACTAGTGTAGAACTTGTTACTCAGCTAACCAGCCAATCAGAAAATAGTCATAGACCTATTTTCTGGCAGGCAGGGTTTTCTCAGTGAGCCCTGCTAGACGCTCGACAACCCAAAACCCGGGCGTCGTCCGTTTTGCCTGAAAACTGGACCATACCATAATACCAACGCTGCGAACGCAGCCGTGTGGTCAGAATCTGCTAGAAAAATAGTAGCAAGGAGTTATGGCAGCCTAAACCCAGATAGTGCCCACAATGGTTTATGCTGCCAAACATGGGCCATGCAACACGCAACTGGGATCCTAGGCAGTGCACGACGACGGAGGCACGACAGTACGTGCTGGACGCATGCAGACAGCGACTGCGGCGACAGTGACTGCCGGCAGTGCGACCGCCGAGGAGGCCTGCCGATGGAGCTGAACACGTTGCCGGAGAGGAGGCTCCAGCGAACAGCAAGACGACCTCAGCGTGCGTCAGCTCCACCGGACGACACTCCACCGGCGTCGAGTCTTGCCGTCAGTCATCTCCATGCCGATGTACACAAGCCGGGAGGACACAACAGAGCACAATGAGCGCAAACAACCAACACAGTTGTTGCTGCACTGCACAACAGCCGCTATTGCTAGTGCACGTGATCTCGCAGCACATGCTGTGCCTGGTGCTGCACTGGTTGAGGCACGGCCAAAGCGGCCGTGGCTTAGGGCAGCTGATGCGGCTCCTGCTGCAGCTTGCGCTGCTTCCTCCGGCTGCTGGCGCTGTTGCAGCAGCTGCAAATTGTGCGCCTGTGGATCTGGTAAATGCGGTTGCTACAGCAGGAGATTAGAGCTCTACCGCTTTTGCAATAGCAGCCGTAGCTGCTCATGCAGCTGCAGCTGTCACAGTACCTACTGCAGACGCTGATGCAACCATCGAGCTTCGTCCAAGGGAGCCGTGACTTGGGTTTGCTGCTGCGGCTTTTGCTGGAATCGAGGCTGCTACTTCCAGCTGCTGGCTTGCAGCAGGAGCTATAACTTACTTGACAGCAGCTCTGGCCGATGCAGCTACTGTAGAAGCAGCTTAAAACATAGTGGCAGCTAGAACACTGCGGCAGCTAGAGCGCTGCGGCGGCTGTCAANGAGTTCGGGTAAGTTGTCTCCACTCCAAACTCAAGCCTGCCACCGGAAAATGGCTAGCGACCCTTGATAAGCACCAACCGGGGCTGCCGAACGGGAATGGGAAACAACCTGACAACAGTGGGTTAGCTCGTGACGACTCTGAACCAACTTGACACCCGACACGCACCTGCTGGCACACATGTGCACGCCCCATTGATGGTTGAACACCTAGCGTGCAATTAGGCTTGTAATCAATCAGGTGTGCTCTGAAGAGCAATTAAAAACCAACAATGCGGGACAAAGCATTCATCTCCCTTTGGTTTGGGGCATGTAGGCTCACGCATGCACAATGCAAGCTGTAGGTCTAAGGGGAATGTTGTGATGTAAAAAAAATGACAATGTCTTGGACACATTTTATTAAGAACAAAGAAGATGTACAAGCTAGCCCAAGTTGGGCTTTTCTGAGGGCTCGGGTGGTTAGCTTGCCAACTCTTGTCGCACACATTACGTCCAAACGCGCTAGCAAACAAAAGAATTGATAGGTAGCTTGTCCGATGCAATATGTCACCAAGCGCCCGGGTCCTACCCACTGTCCATGAGATACATGCAATGCTCAATGCACACACGTTGCTGTTCCCTGAAAAATTGGCTTCATGACATTACGGAAGCTCAAGCAAAAGGTAGAAGTTTGTGCGCGTCCGGGTCTTAACCGTCACATTCACGCCATCAAATTTGGTCGTTGAAGCACATGGCGTGATTTACACATGTAAGAAGGTTGAAATTGGAGTAGTATTGTGGTCAACCGTGTGTAACTTTGTGACGAATTAGCATGGCAAGCTTGGCCCACCGGGCCAAAACTACAGTGATTGAGGGTCTCAAACCCTCAACCCATCCCACTTAGGAGTTGACCCACTTTTGGCGTCCACCAAGAGACTCAAACGCTAGCACTTTGATATCAATGCAACGAATTGGCACGGGAAGCTTGTCCCACTGGGCCAAAAGCGTGGTGATTGAGGGTCTTGGACCCTCAACCCATCCCGTCCAATCACCCATAGACCAAGGACCCGTTCAAGCCATTTGGTGAGGCCGGCTGGCGCTAGAAACTCTACGTCCCCTTTACGTGAGGATGCCTCAAAGCCCACACGACACAAAATTTAAGGTTTTCATGAATTTTCAATGTATATTATTTCTACATTGTTTTTCTTCTATTATTTGGTACAAGGGTTTGTGAACACTGAAAAATCTTATGATGAATGCTAGATTCCAATGACATTCATATTCATGGATCGGCCCAAAATAAGAAGTTTTGAATAAATTTTCCTTTCAACAGATAATGGAAATTTGCATTACTTCTTCCCGTGTGCTAATTCTTGTTTCAGATGACCGGGTGAATCAACGTCCTCACCCAAGTTGGCGAGGCTATTCACAGGAAAAGTCCTTCAGGCAGGCACAACATCCGCTTCATGCAAATGGGTTCTCTTTTGCATATGTCGAGTTTCGCAGTCGCTGAATTCAGTATTCAATGACCTTTCGCGCGTGCCACGTATGCGTGGCGAGCTGACATGTACACGAGCGAGGTGGCGAAAAAAATGCCGAACCCGCCTATTTTTGTGACGATGTTCGACAATTTCTTACGATGTTCGACAATTCTTTGCAACGTTTTGGTGGTCGATAAAGCCTTCAACTTTCAGTGAAGCCAAACCGCGGGCCCCATTTTCGCTCATTTCACTGAAAGGAAGTGACAGAAAGTGTAGTGAACTGGAGATTATGTGACTGAATTCAGTGAACTCGAACCTCTCGCCAAAAATAACATTTGTTAAATCTATCGGCCGTCATTAGTGGATTACTTTTTCGCAAATACCTCTCCGGATGGAGGCCTCGCACCCTCCTGGCCGAGACTCACGTGCCCGGGTTCGAATATACTTGTGTGCAAGAACATGGCTGACTTTCAGTGATGTCCATGAAAAGGAGGGATTCTGGTGCAAAAAGGCGGTTAAAACACGATTGTTGAAGATAGTGATTGAAAGCAGGAGTGGTTATCACCATTTTTCATTCGTCCGCCTTTTTGGGGCAGATGGTTGAATGCTGAATTCAGCGAGTGCGGAACTTGACAATAGGTTGCAGCGAGCGACCATGCGGTAGTTTGGCTTCCGGCAACCACTCCACTTTATCCTACCCTACCCACCTTCTTACATCTCTAAGTTGGCCCTCGACGGACCCCCAAGTCTACCCATTTACTCCACCGTGCCCAATGTGAGGGTGTCTCCCTCCCATCGATTGATTGCGATCAATCGGCCGCCTGAGTAGGTTTTACCTGAATCAACAGGATAACCCAGGGTCAGTTAGAGAGAGCTGACCATTCTCCGGTGGCACGAGTGAGGGTTCTAGAACCTGATCTCTACCCACTCGTTCTTTATGGCCAGAGCCCCTCGACTGGTGGTATTACTCCCTACGCGCTGCCCATCTTACCCTTGATGGAGTAAAGGAGGGGGTGGATTTTACGACCTACTCTTGAGGTATCCCAAAAAAAAAAAAAAAAAAAANTCTTCGGTATGGAACAACAGTTGCACGAACCCTCGACAATGTCGACATGATATCAAACAACGCGTATCGTGCAAAGTCACAATTGTGCCTCAACATCTGACTATGGATGATTTTGACATCGTTGACAATACTCATTATGTACACAATTATCTCATGACAAAGAGTGTACATCATACAACCATGGCGGTGCAAACCCAAGACAACAGACATCACAGGTAAGCAAGGTAAGGAGGTAAGTGTAATGTACCATCAATCTTTTCCTGTCGGGATGATGCAAGGAGACATCATTTCCCAACAACCCATCAGAGGTTGACTTGGAGCTATACTGCTCCATCTTGTACGCACCATATGGGTGGCATAGTTGCATAACCTCCGTGCACACTTCAAGGAATACACGAACCAACAGTAAATAGACAGATAACAAGGTAGTGGGGTAAAAATGTCGAGAGGTAGATAGGTAAGGAGGTCGTTAACGTTTTTGGTGGTATAGGGGAAATATTGTCGAAATTTCTCAAGGTACCATACATTACATGCACAACTATAGCCATCTACAGGGGTGAAAAGATATAGAGGTAGGTAAGTAGAAAGGTAGTTAAAGTTATCCAGGTATGGGGAAAATGCTATCGAAATTTGTTCGGCGTAACTTGCGTTAGAGTTATACAAATAACAAAGTACACAGGTACGAAGGTGAACAAGTAGACAAGTAGAGAAGTACATAAAATGTTCCATGTGTAGGAGAAATGTTGCCTAGATTTTTTTGGGATTGCATTAATTAAAGGTACACAGGTAACAACGTACACAACAAGAAAACTACAAGGGTAAACAGGTAAAGGGTACTAAAAAATTGTAGCCATTGAGGAAACATTGTGAAAACATTCTCGAGGTACATAGATGAAAGATGTCGCCGTATACAAAGACAATTGTCGTCCCAGTAGTCCAGCTACATTGCACTTGCTTTCAAAATGTCCACATGATCGTCCCACAAAACGTTGCCATAAACATATTTGACCAAAAATATCCATATGAATAGCAAATTTTTCCTCCAATAATAGATAGACGTCTAACTAACACGTTCATGTCTTATATACCATTGTCATTGAAGTATACCTTACTACATTGTATTTTTTACCCAGGTACATCGTATACTTTTTTTCCATTCGCTGTCTGAGCTTAAGTGAACCAACCAGACATTAAATGAAGGACATTGATGTACCAACTATGATCATAAAAGTGAACTACTTTGTATGTACTAAAAAAGAGAAAGAAAAGTGATTGAAGTCATTCCACATCAATTGTACCACACAATATGTTTATAGTGTACACAGAGGCGTTATTGATACGTTTTAATACAAGAAATGAATTTTTACACTGCAACTAGCTTTCCCACTTTTTTCCCATCTGTTTACACCCTTCGTTCATTATGTACATGACCACTTTCCGTTTTTGACCCGGTGAAACCACACAATGGTGTTCCGTCCGTGCTCAAAAGTCTGACCGGCCATTGGCAAAGAAATTTGTGTGGACGCAACAATCATAAAATCGGATTTTTTGCAAGAAAAGTGAACTAATTTCTATGTAACGGAAAAGAGGGAAGAAAGTGATTGAAGT
>SZWC01032404.1:0-20000 GCA_023375785.1 Penium margaritaceum | reverse complement strand
TAAAGGAGGTCCTTCTCAACAACTTGCCATGGTTCAAAATTTTCATGTAGGTAAGATCTGGATGAAATTCATGATTGTCCATTTGAATAGAGATGTTGGCAATGTTTTGAGGTTTTGTGGATATGGAATTCTAGTAAGACAAGGAGTGGAGGATGTTTGCATGCATTGGGAAAGTACAAAGTTAATAACATTTTTATTGGACATGCTGGAATATTTCACTTCTCACCTAAGCCATTGGTGCCCGTGGTGTTCGAGTTGTAGAGGTCCTTTGGAAGACACCATTCAAGCTTCAGATTTAAGGGGTTGGTGGTTTTTTTTTTCATATGAAACCTTGATTGGGTTGTCATAAACTTCCTAGATAATAGTTTTTCTTAGGTAGAAACGCTCTTGGATTCTTTGGAGAAATTTCTCTTTGAATTCCCTTTCACAATCCCCTCTTAGTTCATTGCACTTTTCAAAGCATGAAAGGAGGATGTGTAAAACAATTCTTATCCCTCTCTTTTTGTAGTGTCAACAAATAACTCTTACAAAAGAGAAACTTATCTCTTAGGTAGCCTACTTTGGTCATGGAAGCAATTGTGGTCTCTTGTCACATTATTCCTTCTGGAGATCACTTGATTGATGGCAAATCGTCTAGCTTATGGGTCAATCTATGCACTTCCTAGATACAATCTTGGCTCTTAGAACAGTATTCCTGCCTTTGGCTAGGTCACACCATGTTCCTTCACCCTGGCTAGATGGGCGGTGATAGTTTATAGAATACGGTTTTGCTTCACTTTGCTTTTCACCTGAAATGTTTTCTCTCTTTCTCTCATATTACCTCCATTCAACATGGTATTAGAACCACGTCTCTCTCTATTCCTAGATTTTGCATCATTCACACGACCCCGATCACTGGGGTGCCCTCGACGCACGCGGCGTGCATGGAATTCCCCCTTCCTCAAGTAAGTGCGCTGCATCCTCTCCAGAAGTAGCGTATGGTGCCTTTGGATCCCTCTTCCAAAACTTGGGTATGTTGTTCCTCTGGTCACCCAATCACATGGAAGACCGCCTCCTAGCAAAAAACCTTGAACAAACTCTCATTATCCCCCTTTGTCACGCGTTGGCGTGCGTGGAGCATGTCGAGAATGATTCGCCCCTCCTTGTCGATGGCGTACCGGCCTGGCGGCTCTTCGTGCATGAGGCCCTCCTAAGACATGTTCTCCCTTGGGGCATGAGGTTGTAGTGCCCTTGGCACTACCTCCCTCCCTACTTCTCCAGTTCTCTGCTCCCCATCATATGTCATGCGCACTCCCACTCTCCTCCCTTATCCATCTTATCTCTCTCTACCCTTTCTGTGTTGCCTCCCCACTCTTCCCTTGTGCTCTATTTTCTGTTCATGGAAGCGTCCGTTTGTCTACCCATCCATCCATCACTCCATCCCTTCTTCATTTTATTTGTTTGATCCACTATCCATTATTTTTTCCATTAATCTATCCATCCGTGCGTTGGTCTGTCTTGCCGTCTTACCACCCTTTACCTGTCCGTCCACCTACTTGTTTCCCTTCCTTTCCCAATCTCTCTATCTCTCTCTCCCTCTCCCTCTCTCTCTCTCTCCCTCTGTGTGCCTCAATATCTTTCCCCCCTCATTCTCAACTCAGCCCTCAATAATCCTCCCCTATCTTGATCACCTTGCAGTCCGTGCTCTTTCTCCTACCTCAACCCTTCCTCCCCCCTCTCTTGCCCACAATCCCTCCCTCATCCGTCCTTTGCCCTCCCTCTCTACCCAGGCTCTCCTTTTTCTCTCCTTACCCCTCTCTCTCTCCCTAGCTCTCTTCCTCTCCCTCTCTCTCCCTCAACTTTTCTCCCCCTTTTTTCTTCCATACATTTATCTATCTTTCTGTCTGTCTCTCCTTCTGTCCACATGTTTACCCATCAAACCACCTTCCTAAATCCCTGCTACTCCCACCCCCTCTCACTCTCGCTCTTTCCCTCTCTCTCTTTCATCTGCTACCTCTCTCTCTTCCTCTTCTATCTCTTTCTTTCTCCTCTATCTCCATCTATTTGTTCCCCCTTCACCCTCCACCTAGCCCTCACTTCCCCTCCCCAATCTTGATCCCCTTCTCTTCCTTTCCTTTTGTACTATCTGCACCCTCCTACCCCTCCTTTCCTACACAACCTCCCTCCCTCCTCTATCCTCCACCGTCCCTCTCTCCCTTGCCTCTTCTGTTCCTCTCCCTCTTTCTCATTATCTCTCTCTTTCTCTTTCTAAATCTCTCTTCCTCTCCCTTCTCTCACTTCTATTCTATCCATCTATGTAATCGTACCTCTTCCCATTTATTTTTCCACAAATCCATCCATGCATGCTGATGTCCCTCCCTACCTTTCGCTTTTCCCATTCTTCCCTTTGCCCTTCCCCCTCCTTCTATCATCCCTCCCTCACTCGAAACATCTCCGTAACTCCCCCCACCTTTCGCCACATCCTCATCTGACCTATCCTCCCCTTTCCCATTCTCCCTCCGGCCTTCCTCCATCCAACTTGCACATCCACATATACACATATACACACATGTAAACACTCACACCCATACACAATCACATAAACACACACACACACACACATAAATACACACACACACACAAACATGCCATACACATCCATCCTCCTTCGTCCTATTTCCTGCTCACATCCTAAACTTTAGCATGGTGCCTCATTTATGTCCTTTTCTCTAACATTGTCTGTACATCCGCCTCCTCCCTCCCTCCTTCCATTTTTCAATCCCTCCATTTGGCCTTTCTTTCTCACTCTCTTCATCTCCCTCTCTCCCAAAAGATGACCCCATCAATCCCTTCATCCTCCCTTCCTTCACCTAACTGGCCCTCCACATACATCATCTCTCCGTTGATCCTTCCATCTCTACCTTCCCTTATTTCTCCATCCATACCTCCATGTCGACCCTCCCTCCCTCCTTCCCTCCATCCACAGTCCCTCTTCCTTTCGTAGGCATTAGTTGTAATCTCGACAATGGGCTCTCCATCCCTCAACAATGGCATTTTCATGAGCATCGCCAATCTATCCTTCCCTCACTCCCTCGCTCTCTCCTTCTTCACTCCTTTAGTTTTCACCCATCCACACACACCCCTACACACACCCCCATAAGCACACACGCATGCCCTCTCTCTCTCTCTCTCTCTCTCTCTCTCTCTCTTTATATCTTTATCTCTCTATATCTCTCTCTCACTATTAATTTCTCCCTTACACACAAACACAAATGCACACACACACCAAATTACGACATTGACATACCCACTGGCCTCAACATGAAAAGGAATATATCCCTTCCTCTTCATCCCCTCCTTTGCAACTTCCCCCCCTTGATACCCCCTCCCTTGATACCCCTATTAGCCTCCCTATGATATTAGCTTGCCACATCAGTATCTCCTTTCAATCTATAAGAATACGTCAGCATCCTCTTCAACCTCCCCCTTTTTGTTTTGATCACCCCAACCAGCCCCCCTCTTTCTCTCCTTCCCTCTCTCCCTTCCTTGCTCTCCCTCTCCCTCTTTATCTTTCTCCCTCTCACTCCCTTTCTTTTCTCCCTTGATCCCTCCATCCTTTGTACTCCACCCTCCCTCCCCTGCACCCACCATACCTCCACCACCTTGTACTCACTTCATCCCTTCATTCACACAGGAGGTCCCCCACGCCAAGGTCTATCCATTCCTCCCATCTCTATATCCCCAATTTCTTGATGGTACCTCCCTTGATACCCTATTCTTTTCATCCACCCATCACCCCCCCTCCCCCCCTATTTTCCCCTTTTGTCATGCCACATAAGCATAAGCCTTGTCTTTATCAACTACATCATCCCAATATTCATCCCACAAACCCCCTTATTTTCCTTGATCCTACTCACAGACTCCTCCTCCCTCAGCTTCCCTCTCTCATTTTATCTCAATCACCCCAAATTCATGCACTACTACATATGTGTACACCACACACTTCTTCTATACAAGTGAATTCCAAGTACCTTCCTTGTACTCACCCATACATTATGGCAAATTCCATAGAATATTCCTAGTCAGATTGGAGGACAAACTCACACAATGAAATGTAACATTTACATTAACTTACGATTTACACGATTTTAAAATGATTGTGGTTGTGTACATGATGTCTTGTCACTTCTATGAATTTTCTTCTCCTCGTACACAAGTGTAAAATTACTTTTGTATTTCATAATCATTTAAACTTCTGTCAGCTCCCATGTACACTCCCTTGATAAACTTCCCAGTGGCCTAGTGAGGAGGAGACAGTGGGGGGATTCAAAAGACAAAAGCGTATGAGAAAAGTGTCAAAATGAGTGTATCACTTAATAGGTGTCACATTGACATAATATATTTTTGTCAATAATAACCTATCACTTCCATGAATTTTCTCCTTCTGATTCATAAGTGCATGTTTTTCATGTCACTATCATACCAAATACTAGTTACTCCACCATATGTTCTCGTTAGCACTTTCAACTTGATATGGGGAGGGATGGGGGATCCAAATGGAGAATTTAACATGAAAAGTCTATGAAGGAGTGTATGAAATAACAAGTGATGTTACCTTGAAATAATACATTTATGTACATGATCTCATGTAACTTGTATCATGTTTCTCCTTCTTGTACACAAGTGTATTTGTGTATGCCGCCATCATACAATCCCCTTTTATACCTTCCACTTGACAGGGGAGGGTGGAGATGGGGGCTGGGGGTCCAAATGACAAAATTGTATGAGACAAGTGTATGAAACAGTTTATCACTAAAAAATTGAAGATACATTGAAATGATAAATTTATGTACACAATACCACAGGTATGAATTTTCTATTCTTTGTACACAAGTGTACTTTTGTATGTCACTATTATACCGAATTGTGTTCACCCCCCCATACAATCTCCTTATACACTTTGCACTTCACACAAGGGGGTCGGGTGGGGTTCAAAGGGCAAAAGTGTATGGTGTACGTGTATGAAGGAGTGTATCACTTACCAAGTGATGTTACGTTGAGATAATCCATTCTTGTACATTATCATATGTAACTTCCATGAATTCTCTCCTCATACAATTTTTTTTTAATGTCACTTGCATACCAAATCTTGTTCACTCCCTCATACAATCCCCTCATACACTTCCCACTTGACAGAGGGGGGGGTTGAGGGGGAGTCCAACTAGCAAAATGTTTAAGCAAGTGTAAGAAGGAGAGTATCACTAAACAATTGATGTTACATTGAAACACTAGATTTGTGTACATGATCTCATGTGACCACTATGATCTTTCTCCTCCTTATACACAAGTGTACTTTCATGTCGCTATCATAAAATACATTATTCACTCCCTCATGCACTCCCCTTATATGCTTTCCACTTGATGGGGAAGGAAGGTGGGGGGGGTCAAAAAGACAATAGTGTATGAGGTAAGTTTATGAAGGAGTGTATCACTAAACAAGTGACGTTACATTGAAAAACCACATTTGACCACATAATCATCGGCCGCTTCTGTATTTCACCTCCTTATACAAAAATTTACTTTTGTATTTCACCTTCATATCATCTTTTTATCACACCCCCCATACACTTCCCTCATACACTTTCATCTCGACAGGAGGGAAGGGGATGAGGGGAGGGGACATTCGGGGGAGGGGGATCCAAATGACAAAAGTGTGTGAGACAAGTGTATGCTGGAGTGTATTACTAAACAAGTGTTGTTTCATTAAAATGATGCATTTTTGTACATGACAACCTATCACTTCTATGAATTTTTTAGCCCTTGAAAACAAGTGTCCATTTGTATGTCACTATCATACCAAGTTGTTTCCACACTCAAACAATCCTCTCATATACTTTCCAATTGATGGCGAGGGAGGGGGTCAGGGGGAGGGGGGGTCCAAATGGCAAAGGTGTACACAACACGTGTATGAATGAGTGTGCCACTGAACAAGTGACTTTAAGTTGAAATACTTTATTTGTGTACATGGTCTTATACAAATTCTATGAGTTTTCTTCTCCTTCTACACAAGTAAACTTTTGTATATCGCTATGGTACAGATTTTTTTCACTCGTTCCTGCACTCCTCTTACACAATTTTTGCTTGCCAGAGAGAAGGAAGGTTTGGGGGGGGGGAGACAATAGTGTACAAGGTAAGTGTATGTAGCAGCACATGACTAAACAAGTGACTTTACAATGAACCAATACATTTAGATACATGATCTCAAGTAACCACTTGACGGGGGAGGGGGGAGGTGGAGGGGGGTTCAAAAGACAAAATTGTATGAAGTATATGAAGGAGTGTATCACTAAACAAGTGATGTTAGATTGGAATAGTATATTTGTGTACATGATCACCAACCGATTCTATGACGGTTCTCCTCCTTGTACATACATGCACTTTTGTATATCGTTGTAAAAAAATTGTATTTCCTCTCTGAAACACGCCCCTAATACACTTTCCACTTGGTGGAGGGGGAGGTTGAGGGATCCAAAAGATAATTTTTTTTGAAGTAAGTATAGAAAGGAGTGTATCACTAAACATTAACATTATATTGAAAAAATACATTTGCTTTTTACTAAGGAAATTCAATAGAACATGTATAGACAGTTCCACCACCATGTGCCTCTCTCACATCCTAGAAACGTCTACACACATAACCAGATCTATTGTAGAGATGTCCTCTTCCACATGAAATTAGTTTGATTACTTCTAAATCTCCTCTTCCTCCCTCTCTTTCTCTCTCTATCCCTCCATCCCTCCTGCTTCGACCTCCCTCTCTTACACCCTCTTTGCCTCCATCCTCCTCATCATCATCTTCACCACCGTCCTCACCATCACCATCACCATCACCAGCATAATGAACATCAGCATCACCATCACGATCATTATCACCATCAACATCAATCTCACAATCAACATCATCACCAGCACCAACTCCTTGACCAGCACAATTTCAATCAACTAACCATCCTTATCCCCATCATCATCATCATGGCTATCATCATCATCATCATCCTCATGTAGTTTATATTGAGTAGTATGAAGAGCGTTTGGGAAGTCCTCCCTTCTATAGGGACAACATTGATCCTCACGTTCCATCATGCCAAGACCCACCTACATTTGAGAGCCACATCTTATTACCGTACTCCCCTAATCTTGCTAGCGTGGTTAACTTAAATCATGGCAAGATCCATCACTTTATTGCAGCCATGGTAAGTTTCCCATCCATCACTCTCTTACGCAACCATGTTCAAGTAAAGGAACATATCTCTGAGGTAGCCTGCTTGGGGCATAGAGGCGCCCCAAGTATCTTGCCAAATTATTCGTTGTGATCTATAGATTGATGGAAAATCCCCCTTTCGATGGGTTAATCCATGTGTCACCTGGGGGGAAGATAGGCTACAAGACGTGGATTCCTGCCTGAGCCTTGTCACATTGTGTTCCTTGGCGTTGGCCGGATGGGTGACTAGAGTTGTCGACATGTGGCTTACTTTCACAAAACTTCTTGACCATGTATTATTCCTCTTTCCCTCTCAATAACTTTATTTCTAAATTCCTTTTTCCTTGTTGCTTTAGGAAAAATTGTACACCTTCTACTTTTCGCAAAGATTACAGAGAAGGAAAAAAGGATCACTTAAATGGTCCATTGAGCAAACAAACATCAAAGACTGACCATTCCATCAATCGGAAGAAAGAAGGTAATCAAGGTTGTCCATTGACGGCTTGGAAAACTTCAATAAATGGCTTGTAACCATTTGAATACTTGTTGTGGATCAAATGAGATGCCCAATATGTTGTTGAAACTATGTTTGCTTTAGCTATATGGTCTTGTGTTTCTCCATTCATATGAGCAAACCGGGTTGTCATGAATAGACCAAATGGTGTAGTTGAAGGTGAAATGTTTCTTGGTCCTTGTGAAACGTTGAGAAGGAATTTTTATTAAAAAACGTTTGGCAAGGAAAATTTTGGCGTTTGTATTAACCTCTCAACAAGGTCCTTTGTTGCTCCTACTACAAATGTTAGACCTCCACGAGTATCAATTCAGTCATCACAGTCTATTACGGGTTAACGTTGGTTTCTCATCCCCCCAAGTAGTCATTTTACCTTGGAAATTGCTTTTTCATAGGTCAAGAACCTTCTATGACTGACTCTCATGTTAGATGCAAGTGATGCTAGGATGTCCAATGTTCTGAGAAAGTTATTCAAGGACTGTGTTTAGTGAGTAGCATCGCATTGCTAAGAAACTAATTCATTGCTTGTGGTTTTAAAAATGGGATAATTCATTCGCGATTATGACAATATTGTGCTTGAAAGTAGGGAGATATATCTTATGATGCTGTGTCATTGTATTTTCAACGCGATAAAGAAGTATTGGTGTCAATAAAAAGCTATAGAGTGTATACTCCACTAGATCATCTTAAGGTCTAGATCATCTCCTTCCACATTTGTCAACGATTGGTATACTTGTAGAAAGTAAGGATCCTAAAAAACGTATTCTCAACAAGATAACCTTTATTGGACTCTCTATTGTAGTGCTATGTTATAATGTACACTCTGTTGTAGTGCATATGATTGTTCAATAAATGTGTTTTAGCCGTTGTGACTAATGTTTCATTTCATTTTTATTCATATAGGTTGGTTTGTTTTGTAAGGCTAATTGCCCGTGCTTCATGGTCATAATTCATGTTCATGCCAAGGTGCATAATCAAATTACTTGTTACTTTGATGTTGAATAAATTTGACATGTTCATTTAGATTGTTATTTTGAGGTCTTTGCAACATGAAATGATGATATCATTGTTGATATAAAAAAGAGGAAAACAGTCTAGTGATGGATTTGCAGCATCTTGATGTACAAGGAGCAAGTCATTGTAGATTGAAGAGGTAAAGTTGAGGTCATGAAGGAACTTAAAAACTTTATCTACCACAGAAGGGATATCAATTTGAGCATTATAAAACTTTCTACAAGCTTTGAGGTTGGTGTAGAGTCTGGTGGTATCCCTTTGCTTTCTTCGAGTAGATTGTTATGTCCATCTCATGATTAAAACATAACATCTCCTACTTCATTAGTCAGAGGTGAAGCATCATTCAAGTTGTTGTGTAACAGCTCACGTGAGCATGGGTATGAAAACATTCTTATGTAAATGTGCATGAAGCCTGTGGTAAAATGACTGTTAAGAAGACTAAAAAACTGATGGGTGAAAACTTACTTGAACAAGAGATTTACCACAGAAAATTAGTTAGAATATACTCATACACATACAACACATGGAGAAGTATGTACAATGATCCAAATCTATAGAGATAACTCACACTAAGTCTGAAAACCAAAATCAGTGTAGTAATAGGTGTTGTAGGTGTACAAGCTAAGTAGCGCACAGAGTGATGGAGACAAAACTAGGATGTAGCTTGAGCCACAGGGCACTCGCTTCAGATTATTTCTCACTCAAGATTCTTAATGAGGATGTATAGCGTACACTATGCAAGGTCCAAGTGCTAGAGGCAGCACTTGGAAATCTAGATGAAAGAGCTTGGAGTGCCTTATAGGTGACTGCTTGTGTTGACAATGAAGGCATGATAAACTAAGTGAACTAGCCGCCCTTAGATAGGTTTAGAATACTTTTGTAGGTGATCCTTGTCTAGGGAGTTGCAGGAAGTTACATAACTACTTGGGTGGTTGCATAACCACCCATACCAACTGAAGGATCACATGTAATCTGAAGAGTCACCACCAGCTGAAGGGTCACCACCAGCTAAAGGGTCACCTAGAAGCTCAAGGGTCACTAGCAGCTGAAGGGTCTCTACGGGTTGAAAATGTAGTACCTAAACGTTCATGGGCCAACTAAGACATGGCCGGTGACAATATATGAGCTTAGTGACTTGGGGGAAATTTCCCAAGTGTTTTAGGATGTGAAGAAGGAGGTTTAAGAAGAACCCGCCCATCAAAACTTGTATTTCTCAACAAAGACAAGTTTCAACCTTGCTCGGATTATAGCCTAGTGTCTTTTTCATGCAAAATAACGAAATCACCCTAGATATCCATTTTCCAATGGGAATTTCAAAAATTGCAAGCATGCTTTTCGTGATAAGGCTATAATGTTTTGCATCAAGTTCGTATTTCTAGTAGAATGATTGTCGACGTGAAAAGACTGTATTGATGTTGGTAGGTTCCACATGTATTTCTTTTTATGTTGTGAGGGCTTAAATATTTTTAAGAGAGAATCTTTTTTCTTCTTCATGAATGGCACACAATGCAATAGATTTGTATCATTCTACTTTGTTAAAATGTTTTACTTATGAATACAAGATTTTCTTGAAGATAGAAAATTCCAAATTATTTTTGTCGGTGGATGCCCCCCTTAGCCTCCCCAAATTGTTGCTATCATAGAAGAGTCTTATGCTATTTACTTTCAAAGTCGAATTCATCATGGGTTTTTGTATCATGGTTGTAATCATTTATTGCAATGGTTTTTCTTGCCTAAATTATCTCAGCTTGCAACTAGTATGATTTATTTACCGTGAATTATTCTTTCTCCCTCTCTTTGAATAAACATTGTTTATTTGAAGCTGCTGTCTTTTAAATCCTTTCTTCTTTTGTCCAACACTTCTAAGCAATATGTTTTTAAAAGACAGTGTCGCAAGTGCTCATGTAAGATGTTATTATGATTCCATCAAGGTTTAATGCTTCTTGGGTGTCACTCTATTCAAGTTAGACTGTCCACAAAGGTTTGATGCTCAACTTATAATCAACTTTGGAAATGGTGAAGAGCCATGTAGCTGCATTGTTTAAGGCTTCTAGTGTCACACTTCTTACTATGCCATGCTTTCTGTGAGAAGTTATTAGAAGGATGACTACGGGTAGTCCATTTTCACCCCATATTACATATTAATGATTGATTGCCGATAAGACACTTGGAGTTGTGTTAAGAGTATAATTTCATTTAAAATTGCATGACATCCTTTTGTCACTTCATCTTTTGTGGAGTGTGAGGTGGTGTTTGTTTCACATTCAATGCTTCTTAAGGAAAGTGACAAAGTCATTCCTATTAAACTTTCCTACATTGGATACAACAAGAAATAAAACTTTTTCATGGATTTGTTTTTAGATTTCATGAGCCATGCATGGAAGGTTTTGAGGAATATGCCACACATGAGGAGAGGAAATGTTATTGTAAACTTTTGTATGACTGAAAAAAACTAAAAATGTGTATTTCTATGTGGACGAGGTGTAGCACCTTTTACATGTAAGTCTTTGCTTTTGAAGGGAAGGATTGCCGTGTGAGCTATGATGTGATGCAAGGTTTTGTATGGATATCCATGATTGTCTTTGGCAATGGTGAGACCATTGACAAGTTCGCTGGAAAATAGTTGATGAACCTATTGTTCATTATTGAAACCACGTTTAAGATACTACATTTTGGTGTAATTGAATGTTGTGGAGGCAAATTGGCAACTCTTACAACTAGTTGATATTCACAATGAGGGTGAAATGAAGCTTTATGAAGCCATTACTTCAACTCTCATACAACTCTCATAAAACAATGTTGTTTATTCCGCTAATAAAGAGCTACATATTTTTTCTTGTGAAATTTAGTCCTCCCATCACCAAATTCTTAAAGTAGATGAGTTTTCCGTATACATTAGGAATGAAGACTACATTGGCGGTGGTGACATCAATGTCTTTTCAAGTGAAAATCTCAACATCACCCATACCACCATTTTGTTTTTTTCCATGTTTGTTTCAATAAGTTTTGTGTTTGCGTAGGATATGAGGTTGATGTGTTTCATGATGATGTACTTCAGATAGAAAAAATCTATATGCCACACGATTTACATTTTTGAAGACATTGGTGTCATCATAGAGTTAGACCTTACACCTTTTCTCCAATGTAGCTTTTGCTTGGTTAGGCTTGTTATTTTATTCTAATTCTTGTCGTTGCTTTCTTGATTAATTGAGACTGTAAAAGTGTGTTGATGTATGGCATGTCCTCATTGATACGTTTCATACTCGTGTTCACATTTTGAGATCTATTTCTTGCTAGTTTCATTATTACTTTAACAACTCCTTCTCAATGTGCCCCTTTTTGGAGTAAGTGCATGTGATTGTAACATGTCATAAAAATTCTAGTTATGTCATTGAAAGGTGGAACTGTTTTGGATTCCTTAACATAATTCTTAAAAGGAAATTCCACCAAAGCTCAATTCTCCAAGAAATTAATGACGAGGAGTATGATTATCATTAATATAGGAAGTGACATAGTACGATTGACGAGTGCATCTTTCTGGTCATGTTCAAGGTTTTGCTTCAATTTTCCTTGAAGCAGAATTATGTGAATGAGAATTTTGTTCAATAAATGAGGTTAATTACAACAAGGAATCACTTTACATCCTTCCTCTTCATGCTAAGTCCAATCATTACGTTGGATGCATACATGAATGAAGGAAGGTATGATTCTGTGATGGTGATGTGGTCGCTTAATTATGTTCCCTTATTTATGTACTTTTGAAAAAAATTGTTGAAGTGCCTTTGAGGGATGAAATACTTTTGTGTAATTAGACAAGATTTGTGAGTAAAGTTGTTCTCTTGGTAATACTACTTGATGTAACCCCATGTGGATTAGGCAGGTTTTGTGGTTTCTTTTCACATGAAGTAAGCTTGATAAATGTGTGGTACCACAATTATGAGGAGCAAGTATTTCATGAATCTT
The DNA here is from genome assembly GCA_023375785.1 of Penium margaritaceum. Classification (NCBI taxonomy): domain Eukaryota; kingdom Viridiplantae; phylum Streptophyta; class Zygnematophyceae; order Desmidiales; family Peniaceae; genus Penium; species Penium margaritaceum. The sequence goes on along the minus strand of SZWC01032404.1, from coordinate 7,272 downwards.
TAATAGCTAAGTAGTTTAAGAATACCGTTTGCTTCCTAGAGTTGAGGGCATACATTTGCTAATGAAAATCAAGCACAACATATGTTGAGAGGTTGCTACTTCAAACTTGAATGCCTAATGCAAATTATTGTATGAATGAATTCTTTGTAATGGTATTATATTTGTGATCGGTGTTGTAGATGGCTTGCATACTGACCAGGCTTCAAGCATATAAAGTTTTTAGTAGGGTTGCACTCCTTCCAAAGGTTGAATCAGGTTCCATACCACAAGGTGAGGTTACAAGATGAGATAATATAAGATGAGCTTTTAGAGGTGCATAAATTGGCATAAAGTCGTTGATGTGATATACAGCCTCTTGGTGAAAACAAAAAAAACATCTCGTATGAGTTTCACCTTGTATAACTTAGGTTCTCTTCTGATTCTTGACAATGAAGGCCCTCTTGATGCAATGTTGTTTTGAATCTTACAATTAAAAATTGAACTTATCATTAAGTTCAAAGTTATGAGCTTGAAAATAGATGCAAAGTATTGTTCTCTCGTTGGGAACATGTGTTGAGTGTAGATTTTGAAGATTTTCTTTTTGTCGTGGCCATGCTGCATTCTTTACATGAATGTGTATTGTTGTGGATGTTGAAAGTACGTTTCTTCATTGATGTTGCTTTTGTTCCTGGTGTGTTCTACTCTTGGTCACTTGTCCTCAACTAGCTCTTACATCATGTGAAGGATATTGTGGTATTTGTGGCTAAAAGCAACTTGAACAACAATTTTAAATTCAAATGTGGCCAATGTATATATGTTAATGTATGAGAGACATACATACATCACATCAAATAGATTGTGTTCATATTGCACACAAATTGCTCCAACAAAAACGTGGAAACTAGACACGTTCTAGAACTAGAAGTTTTTCTCATTGTACTAATAACATCAGAGATCAATTTTCAGAAACGTTATGGATGTAGGTGGACAAGAAAGAGAATTCTTTGTATTCGTTATCAAACAGAAAGCTAAGTAACAACATTTTGGACAAACTTTTCAAAATTTAAGCTTTGGAGTTATAACTTGGAGAGATTTGTACTTGAGCATGTCATTGGAGTCAATTTCACACTGCTTGATGCTACACTAAATGTGCTATACACAAAAGGCATAATGGATTGAGAGAAATACATGTCTTTACATATAAGAAAAGAAATTTTGAGATTCTTCTTAGTTAACGTTTGTAGGGATTTCCACGGCTAGTTTGTTGGTTACATAAGCACCCTGACAAGAGGAAGCATAACAGGGTAGTTTAAGTTGTATCTCGTAATCGTACAACTACCCAATGATCCTTGTAATTGCATCCAGTGATCCTACATGAGCACGCACATAAGGAACTATCTAGCGTAATTATGATCTTCAATAAACGCTGAAATCCTAAGACTTTTTGAACAATGTGATTGTATTGTAGAGAATCACTAGGAGCATGCCAATATGAATAATGTGATTTTATAGATTTTATGATAACCAAAGTTTTTGGTTGGTATGCTAGGATGAAATTGAAACAATAATTTGAGAATTATTTTTACTTGTACGTTCAATATGATGAATGAAATGTAAGATAAAAAAATCATAATCTTAAGTGATAGATTTCTACATGAAATTAATACATCATTTTTGGGTATATCAAACTTTGGCTCGAATTGTTTTTGGAACACTTGAAATTTTTGAGGGGAAGACTACCTCCAATCGAATGAATTATTCTATTCTTCAAGGTTTTCTTATGCGAATAAAGTTTCCACCATGATTTCTTATAGGCCAGGACATTATGTAGATGATTATAAATCTTAAATTTTGTTCTTGAAAGGGATTTAGTTATCATACGCTATGGCACATAGCTTGATCAAGAATTCATCAAGGTCTTTTGTGACCTAGCATTCAAAATCTTTCTTTTACTACAAAGAGATGTATAGGTTGAATCACAAAAATCATTAGTGGTTGCTCAATACATCTTTGGGAAATTTTCCATTTTGGTTGAAGCAAGGTTGATTGTTTTAGTACATGCATTGTTGTAACTTTTATGTGAAGTGGCATATCCTGCTAAGTTTGGTTCCTAGTTTTACCAATACACCTAAACGTCTCAAGATCTTGTGAAATATAAATGTTTCATTTCATGGTAGAAAACTTAATGTGAAGTTTTTTCTCTTAAAAAAACATTGTCTAGTCAAAATTAAGGAAGATTAGCATTCCGTCATTATTATTCAGTCTCCTTGATTCAATGAGCGTACCAGTTTTAGTCTATTTTAGCAAAGAATGGCCGGTTTCACATTTCAAAGATTTCAGGGAGAAAAATCATACGAATTTCTAATTCAATTATTCTCTTGATCAAAGAATGTTCTAATTATAGATACCAATCAGGAATATCACACGGTTCTCTCTCAATGTAAATCAACAATGTAATGACCTTTTCATTAAGACAGATTTTTGGTTAAAAGTACAAGGATACATTAATCATATCCTTTATCCAAAGAGCAATATCAACAAGACGAAAATCTAGAAAATATTTGAATGGTTTCCTAATATTGATTCTTTCCTTTTGAGAGAGGTGTTGGTGATGGGAAAAAATGTTCTATTAGAAAACTTTGTTTGCTAAAACATTGAATGTAACATCATAGCTAAGAGGGGTTTTCATGTCATCAGCCACCACCTAAATTTGAAGTAATGGAATACTCCATTTTCACGTGCTGTTGGAGTTATGAATGATGTTACGTCATAATCTCCATTGCAAGCAGTCATAAAGTGGCTAAAACAAAAGGCATGAGTGGCGCTTTCCCTTCATAACAGTTAATTTGAATTTCTCAAAATCTTATTTCATCTTTTTTCTGGCTGAGATTCTATCTTGGAGCTATCCATCTTGAACTTCAGTTTTGTGAGCTACTTGTAATCCCCATTATCCGATGCATTTGGTACAGTCATTTAATGCACTCTTTCGTTCTTCAATGTGATTCAATTCTCATGGATGGTGATATTTGAAGCCAAAAGTACTAGTTAATATGCAAAACACTTCTGAAAAGGTTGTAAAGCATTTTGGTTAATCTCAATGTTATTTTAGTTTGTTAAGATTACTTCAAGAGTCTCACACCAAAGTCTATGTTTTCCGTCTTGTTAAGGGTTAAAATCATTTAAGAGTTTTCCACAAGGCCCACATAAAAAAAAAGAGAGACATTGCCTACCAAAACTGTAGAATGGTGAGAGGGATTCCTCATGGTCTCTTCACTTTTTAAAGTGTGGCCAACTTTTATGCTAACCAGAGGCTAGCCATACCCACTTCCAACGTTAAAATTATGGATCCAACTTCCTTTGACGACATGTAGACCTAGGGAGAAAGTCCTAGAAGTCCTAGGGAGAAAAAAAACTTTCTTGAATTATTTATTAATAATATAATTGTTTTTTATTCATTTTTGCGGCTCCAAATTTATCATCAAAGTTGATAGCTTGTTCTAGCTTATGAGGTGGTATGAATCTCCAATGATTGGCTTGTTCACTCCTTACGGACATAAGGCAGTTCAAAATAGTTTCCATCTTCTCTTTGTTATATTCTAGTTCCACAGTTAAAGATAATATGTAATCCAACTAGCTAGGTGGTAGCTGATGACACAACAAAGCTCTCTCAACTTTTGGTCCAGCCGAGATTTAGGAGAGACTTTCAAAGCCATGAGATCTTTCTTTTTTTACACAAAGATTAGATTTGGTTTTCTTAACACTTTAAAGTTTCTCGGAATGTTTTTTTACTAATCAATGTTGGGTAAATGTTTACGTCAAATTCTATGTATTACAAAAAATGTAGTTTACAAAAGGTACCATCGGAAGCTTTGATACATTAGACATTTATTGCATACATAGCCATTTGAAGATGCCTTCAAGGGAATATTGTGGGAGAATGAGAAAAATGAGTGAAAAGTTTAAGGTTAACCTCACTTGTTGCAATTCAAAACTTGATTATTGCCCAATATTCTTAGTATTCCTCATGAAAGAGGGGGTTGGTTTCCACATGAGGGGCACTTTAGACATGTTGGGCTTTTTCCATCACCATGTCATTAAACAGTTTGAAATCGCACTTCAACAACAATAAGTATTTAACATAACGATTTTACCAAGGCATTGGTAGATGAGCCCCTTATCGACGAACCTTCTCTTCCCTTGTTTGCATAATAGTTTGGAACTAGAAGTTAGAAGTGTCACCCAATTTAATCTAGTTGTATTATTCACTATTTTCTAACTCATTATTCTCAAACCCCTTGATCAATCACAAAATCTTCTCCAAATTCATGAAAAGGAATCAATTTATGTGTGGGATCAAACTAGGTTCTAGGATGTGGGGCCCAAAATGAGCTTGTTCATCTCTTTTTGGAGTCAAGGACCCTGTGCATGAACTTCAGAAACACCATAAAACTTGCATCTGAAACCCTTACCAACACCCTTCAAATGATGGATTGAGTTGTTCTTGTAACTTTGAAATGATAACTCTGTATAAGGTGCAACCTTCATCTATTTGGCAATTCAAAGGGTATTTTCTTACAAAATAGTAGGATTTTATAACAAGTGGAGTTTTAAATCACAACATTTGGCCAATGTTACTTACTTCCCTGTTTTGACTACTACTTGAATGTAAGAAATTCTTGCTTCTAGTCGGATACATTGGGGATAATACGGATACAATAAATTCAATGAAATAGTGCTTGTTTAGGGTTGAATACCCTTGAAATTCATCAATTGGGTATTGGTAACTCGTACATTTGCGCAAGGATAGTGTAAAAGTGGTTACCAAAGTGCTCTTGAATCCAGTTCTAACATTTTCAAAACAAATCGTTTCTATGAAAAACTTGTAATTCGAGTGCCAAACACTTATTTCAGTTTTATTCAGCTGGGTAGTCCGGGTTTTTTGTCAATGCGTGGCGAATTCGGCCCTTTTTGTGTTTATCTTAAACATATTTGAAACCAAGGCCTTAAATTTCACAACCCCTTGAATGATGGGTTTGAGATAGGGCACCAAAAAATATTGAGGTGAGAAATCTGGAGCTTCATGACATGAAAATGAGACCTAAAAATGTTATCTGCTGCAATGTGGCCTTTATTTCCAGGTCCAAGAACAGTGTGTTAGTCTTGACCAGGCATTGGGAGAGTGTTAAGTTTGTGGCGACCCCTGTTCAAGGCGTCATTACATCTGAGTTCAGAAATTCACGTTAAGTCTGTCATTACTGAATTCAGAGGCGATGTCGATCCGCGTTTGGTGGAAGGTACGGCGGCGGGGTGATTTTCTGCTGACTAAATTTGGCCCACACCTTGATCCCCTCGCACGCGCAAGGTGTTTCCTCAACCTCATCAGCCATGAGTAACGCTGGCGGTTCTGCGGTCGTGCACCGGCCTTCAGCATCATCAGCCCGAGTGGCCACACGGCCGCTGTTCCGTGGCTCACTCGCATATCTCGCTCCCTTGACCGTCGCCTTCGCCGTTGCTTGCCTTCTCCTCCTCCCCCTCTCCCGGTCCTGTGGTCACTTTCTCTTTGGCGATGGCACCTCAGAGGGACCTTCTTCTGACGAGTCCCTTCCTTCACTCCCGGGGGGCTCGTTACCGAAGAGCACGTCTGCACGGGCAGATGAGGGGGAGGTGGGGGTGGAGGTGGAGGTAGAGTGTCAAGCCAACAAAACCGACGTGGTGGTTGGTCTCATTGCAAAAGCCCTGCTGCTTGGGGACAAGTCAGGTGTGTGCCCCCCCGACTCCCCCTGCCTCCCCCTCACCCCCTTTCCACCTCCCCCTTCTCTGCCTCCTGTGAGGAAAGATGCTCTTCCGGCGCATTCCCTCGTCTCCGCCTGCAACTCATCTCTCCTTTCAAAAGCCAGGTTGTCGCAACAACAGCTGAGGGCCTACGCCGCAGATTGAAATGTGTACGACATGCATGCCTGTGCGTGCGTGCGTGCGGGCGTGCGTGCGTGCGTGCATGCGTGCGGGCATCCGTGCGTGCGTGCATGAGTGCGGGCGTGCGTGCGTGCATGCGTTCGTGGGTGGGTGTCTAAGTCCATGCGTGCATGGGTGTGTGCGTGGGTGTGTGCATGCGCGGGTGTGTGCATGCGTCGGTGCGTGCATTGGTGCATGCGTGCATGCGTGCCTATGTGCGTGCGTGCATGTGTGCATGCGTGCCTATATGCGTGCGTGCATGCATGCGTGCATGCGTGCAAGCGTGGGTGTTCGCATGCGTGGGTGCATTGCATGCATGGATGTGTCCGTGCGTGCAAGCATGTGTGCGTGCGTGAGTGCATGCGTGCGTATGTGCTTGCGTGCGTGTGTGCGTGCGTGCGTGCGTGCGTGCGTGAGTGCGTGCGTGCATGCATGCGTGCGTGCATGTATCACAAAGGACGCCCGCTTTCCTCCTCACATTCACGCTTTTGGAGGCGGCAGGTAGCACAGCCTGCATGAGGTGGCAGTGGCACGTGGCTGTGATGTGTTTTTTTTTCCAGCAAAGCAGAGCTTGCAAGGACATGCATGCGCTCGTGTTTGAAAGCACTGGCAATGGATTGGTTTGGATTGGCTTTCCATGGTATGGCTTGGGGTCAGTTGCAGCAACACACAAACGTGGCTCAGGGACTAACGCAGAGGCGTGCTCAGCACCTCTCATCTCCTCGCATAGGCAGGTACTCGACCACGGATTCATGCACTTAAAAAAAAAGCTTTTTTTTTTCATGTAAATTTAATGATTACTATTTGAATAACTCCTATCTTCCTATCTGCCGTGGATGTTGCACACAGGGCTGTTACATCGCATTCGGTTCGGACATATCCGAAACCGAACTTAACAAACCGAAACCAAACTGAAACCGAACTTTATGTTTGGTTTCAGAACCGAACCGAACCGAACATTCTTGAGAATAAACCGATTCCGAACCGACCAGAACATCAAACTTCGGATATCTTCGAATATGTTCGGATATGTGCCGATATGTTCGGATATGTTCAGATATGTTCAGATATGTTCAGATATGTTCGGATATGTTCAGATATGTTCGGATATGTTCAGATTAGGGTGGGAATATTGACGATATCGATATTTCGATATCGATGTTTTCGATATCGATATCAATATCGATGTTTTTTAATCGATAATTTTTTGGGCCGAAGGTCAATATCGATATCGATATCGATATCGATATATCGATATCAATATCGATATCTTATGAGGGCGATATCAATATCGATATCGCCCACAGTGTCTGGTGCTTCAGGATCAACTTCTGAATTTTT
>SZWC01032403.1:0-12870 GCA_023375785.1 Penium margaritaceum | reverse complement strand
GGGGTTGCAGAGGGGAAAGGGGGGACGCCCTCCCCTCAGGAAGGGAGAGGTGCTGTGAGCTTCACCCTCGCGACATCATGGTCGGAATGACCTTGACGTCACTCACACCGCATGACTGTCAAGACTGCAAGCTGCTGCAAACGTCCACCTGTCAAGACTGCAAGCTCGCGTCACGGAACTGCTCTTTCACGTGGGCCAGAGAGGAAACAGAAGCGACAAAGCTTCCCAGGGGAGGTCAGCTCACATGAATGGAAGTCAGAGAAGCAGCCACAAATGCCACTCGTCCAAGAGCCTGTGGGGGGACCCATCGCCATGGCTGCGGACGGAACCAAGGTGGGACCGCTAAGGGAAGGAGAAGACTCTGAGGAGGCGAGGACAGGGGGAGGAGGGCAGTTGGCCAAGAAGATGTGCTGCAGCAGACCCGAATCCGTGCTGCAATCTGAAAGCTCTGTGCTTTCTGCGGTTTTCAATGCTGAGTCTCGTGTCACGAGCGCTCGCCCTCGTCTCAGGCTGCACCACGACCGAAACCACACTCGAGCTCGGGAGAGAAGTGAGCGGCGAGAGGGACGCCAAACTGGCAAGTCAAACGACTAGCGGGCGTGCTGTGGCGAGAAGAGAACAATGCAGTTACTTCGGTGTCACGACAGGAGACAGGCAGGAGCAGAAGCGTTGACACAGCCACAGAAGCAGTAAGGGTCAGGTGGGAGGAATGGTAGCTAGCTAACCCCCCCTCACCGCTGCCGGCGCTCGGTCCTGCCCTCCCCTCTCCCGTGCACACTTTCTTGTCCCGTCCCCGAAGCGTGGGTGGAGGGTGGGAGAGGGAAGGGAAGAAAATGGCCACGCTGCGGTTCCTCTGGAATCGTCGTTGTCTCTTCCCCGCGAAGTTGCACGGGAAGCCCGAGGGCCGCATCGATCCGAGATTACTGGACTGGGATCTCACATCGCAGCCGTCGGCCGGAATTGGGAATATTCTCGCTTTATGGCGAGAATAAGGGGTTCGCGAATGAAACTCACAGGTAAGGTCGGCGGTCACTCCCATTTGCCGAATTCGATTGCCCACGGGAGCGATCTTTCATAATTTACTCGAAAGGGCAGAATTCCCGCGCGTCTCGTGATATGCACTTGCGACCCGCGAAAGACTCATGTAACCCGTGCTGACGGCAGCACCGCCACGAAGGTGGTGAATTATTGGATGGTCATCAGCAAGACAGAAAATCGCATGGTCCATCCTCAGCCAGGAAAGGTCGCAATATCATGATATGTCATAACTCAGATTGCCGTCATGGCCATCGCCAGACATGACGATCGACAGCCGAACAATGTGGGAAAAGTCGAGCGCGACACACGTGGTCGCCCGCAGATGTGAAATGTGCTTCAATTCATTTGTTTCGGGAACAAACCAGGGCGTTGAACCCAACAAGGATGTACTTAAGGGAGAAGTAGTGTTACGGTGTTTCCAAAAAAGCGTGGAATCAGAGGATTTTTTTCTTCGAAAACGGGTCTGGTTGACGAGGAATTTATTGGTTTCGACCAAAGAAGTCGGCAAAGGTTAAAACTTATTCAACTTCAGGCCATCCCTTCTTCTGTGATTCAATCTGCCGAGATTATGCTTTCCATTCATGTTTTCCTTTTCAATACAGTATAGAATCCAAGGCAAGTTATTCTTTGGGGTTTTCCCACTCATCGACGTAAAGGGAGGGAGCATCCCTAGGCTAAAGCTTTTAAGTAACACCACCTACATCGTAGGTATTCACAAATGTCTAATAAGGTCCTATTACTTCAGCCATCCACTCCACAGTCAAAAATCTCCTATTTCCTCACAACTTTATGAGCCTTGCATGTCTGTAGATAGGGTTGCTTGAGATTAGGGCTGTTAAATCGAGATCGAGACGAGACATCTCGATCTCAAACTCGTTTTTTTGCATTTCGGTACGAGATTTCTCGTCTTGGGTACATAAGACGAGAAAATCTCGGTCTCATACCGATTTGTATTTTGCTCGTCTCGATCTCGTCTCGGTCTCACTCACATCCGAGATAATCTCGCATGTTGCACCGTTGCGAGGGGCGATCGAAACGACGATTCGCGCTGCCGGAACCCACCCACTTCGCGGGGACTTCATTCTGACTACGAGTAAGTTTTTTTTAAAACAACTAGAGTTTACATCTTTGTTGAAGCAAACCCCCCCAGTTTACCATTCAAACCCTACGTCACTCAGTCATCTCGCCTGACAACTGCAGGTCTGCACCAGCGGGCACGAAACATGTCCACGAACGACTAGCTAGCTGTTTGCACATGTCGGCGTTCGGCACGCGCAAGCAGGTTACGTGGAGCGGAAAAAAAAAATCTGGGAGTGAATTTACCATTCTACGCGAAGTAGATTTAGCTGTTTACCCAATAAACTATAGGTGAGAGCTCCTAGTGTGGAAGCGAGAGAGACAAGCAAGAGAGTAGGTCAAGCGGCCATGGATGTGCCGGTTTTTGCGACGGCGCGCGAAGAATAGCGCAAGTTAGAGAGGTCAGCGTGCACAGAGGTGTTAGGTATAGAGAGAGAGAGGGCGAGAGCGAGCGGGGAAGCAGCGAGCTTGCCAACGCTCGCCTCTCATGCCGACCTAGGCACCGAACCGATGCCTGCTACGATAAAATAACCACACGCACACAGCAGTTCGCAACCTGCGAACAACAACCCGGCCACACCCACATAACGTAACACTAGGAACCCTAGTGTCCAAAGTAAATTATGATGAGCCTGTGAGAAGCAATTGCCGTGAGAACTTGTCGTCGTTGTCTCTTCGCACACAACCCCGGGCCATCATCATGGCTGCTGTGGCACCAGCATCGGCGTCCCTCCACAGTCAATCACCTGCATCGGTGAGGTGAGTGTGCAGCGAGGCTAGAGGTCACGACACGTCTGTGGTCCACAACCAACACTCCCCCATGACCCACAGCCGACGCGCACCAACACAGGGTCACAAGCACACACGAGCGTCACGAGAAGTGACAAGGAACTGTACGTACACAGGCGACAGCCACTCATCCAGGATCGCCATGCGTACACAACAGCCCAACAGCGTGAAAAACTGCCTTGAAGACGTTACTGCTGAGTGCCTTCGTGAGAAAATCAGCTCTCTGCTGACGCGTGTCGACCCAGACGACCTGGACATCACCTGCAGCAATGCGCTCACGCACAAAATGGTGCTCAACATTGATATGCTTTGTGCGTGTCTGGTGCATGCCATCGTGCTCAGCAATCGCCTTGGTGCTTTGGTTGTCACAACGCAACGTGATGCAACGGATGGGGACACGTAGTTGCTGGAACAAGCGACAGAGCCACACACTTTCACAGGTGCCTGCACCTAGGGCAACATACTTAGCCTCACTGGAGCTGCGTGCGACGCAACCCTGTTTACCACTCTTCCACGACACAGCAGTCCCGCCAACAAGGAAAATATAGCCTGTGCGGCTACGAGCGTCTGTGTCATGAGCCCTGTCGCTGTCGGTGTAGCCATCAACGATAACCGATGGCTGAGCTCTATAACACAGACCAGTCCGTGCTGTGGAGAGGGCGTACCTGACGACACGCAGTGCTGCCTCCATGTGTCGTGCTCTGGGACACTGGGAGAACTGGGCCAAGAAGTTCACTGAGAAGGCGACGTCCGCCCTCGTCGTCGTCGCAAGGTACATGAGTGACCCAATGACTCGAAGGTAGTCAGTCACATCGACTGTCTCCCCCAGCTTAGACACATCAAGTGTCTTCAGCAATCGCTACCCTGCTGGGGTCATGGGTGTCGACGCTGTGGGCGTTGACTCAAGCAAGGAGGAGAAGCGCTCCCCCAGGCTGCGGACATATGCTGCCTGATGAACATGGAGCGTGCGGCGTGTGCGATCGCGCTCAAGTTCCATGCCCAGGAAGACGCGCGCAGGTCCTAGGTCTTTTATTTTGTACGTGGCCTGTAAGTGATTTTCACTGCCTTAACAGCTTCCTGACTGGGTGAAGCTATCAGCAGATCATCCACGTAGACGAGGACAGCAACGAAAGGCACAGAAGAAGGGGTGACGAAGAGAGACGGGTCCACCGTGGTGCGTCGGTACCCCCCTTTCTCAAGGGTGGCCGTGATCTTTTGGTTCCAGCACCGTGGTGACTGCTTTAGGCCGTAGAGGGCCTTTCGCAGCCGCCAGACTCGGGCAGTGCCGTCGGAGAAGCCAGGGGGTTGGACCATGTAAATCTCCTCGTCTAGCTGGCCGTGAAGGAACGCGTTGTTGACGTCCATCTGTTCAAGTTCCCAATCGTGATGGGCAACAAGACTCAACAGCGCCCTGGCTGTGGTGTAGCGTCCGACCGGCGCAAAAGTTTCATCGAAGTCAACGCCGGGGACCTGAGAGAACCCTTTTGCCGTGAGCCTTGCCTTGTACTTGTCAAGTGCACCGTTGGGTTTGTACTTGCGTCGGAAAACCCAACGAGCATCGATGGCCTTGCGTCCAGGCGTCAGGTCGACCAGCTCGTAGACAGCATGCTCGTCAAGAGCGTTAAGCTCAGCACGCATCACAGCCTCCCACTGCTGAGAGTCAGAGGCTGTCCGTGCTTGACGCACTGTGGTGGGCTCAGGAGGCAAGGCCGAGGTGACTGACGTGGCGTGACACTCTGCCACGCTACTCAAGACGGCAGCTTCCAAGGCATGTGCATGCTCTGAGGCAAGGAGCGCATAACCAAGAGCAGAGTTGGGGTGGACGACCCCAGTGGCCAGGCCCAGTGCGTCCATGCCAGTAGGAAGAGCAGGAGAGGACGTAGGCTGAGATGGAGGAGGACGTGCAGGGACCGTGGAAGTGCTAGAGCGAGAAGGGAGCACGCGGAGGCGCCCGCCCCGAACGAAAAGAGAGACCGGGGCAGGACCACTGGTGATTGGAGGGGGCGTGTCGGCCACATGGAATGGGGAGGTGACAGGTGAGGTGGTCACCGGCGGAGTGCCTGGACGAGAAGAGAGAACAGGTGAGGAGGTCACAGATGGTGTGACTGGACTAGACTGAGCAGCAGGAGAGAACTGGACAGGGTCCGTGACCGGAAAGGACGGGCTCTCAGAGGAGCTACTGGGAGAGGCGGACAGATTGGGAGTGTGCCCGGACGACAAGGGCTGCCCCGAGGGTGAGAGCTGCGGTCCAGCAGCAGGGACGCCACGACCGACATCCCCCCCAGCCGAGAGAGAGGCAGAAGGGAGGAGGCCGGGGACAGACGACTGAGGTCACGAAGGAAGACGGACTCAAAGAACAAAGCGTCGCGCGACTCAATCACACGTTGCCGGACAGGGTCCCAGAAGCGCCAGGCTTTGGACTGGGCAGACACGCCAAGAAATGGACACAAGCGACCGCCAGGTGAGAGTTTACCGTCACGCAGATCCTCCGGAAGCCAGACGGAGGCAATGCTGTCCCAAACGTGAGCGAGACGAAGGTAGGCGCGCTGACCATGCCAACGTTCAAAGGGCGTGACGGTGCGGGGAAGGGGACCGTGGGGAACACGGTTCCAGACCCACGTCATGTAGCTCATGGCCTCAAAGGCAAAGAGCGGAGGCAGACCAGACTCGGACAAGAGGGTGCGAACACTGTCAGCAAGCGTCCTATTCCANGACCGCGAGGTGAGAGTTTACCGTCACGCAGATCCTCCGGAAGCCAGACGGAGGCAATGCTGTCCCAAACGTGAGCGAGACGAAGGTAGGCGCGCTGACCATGCCAACGTTCAAAGGGCGTGACGGTGCGGGGAAGGGGACCGTGGGGAACACGGTTCCAGACCCACGTCATGTAGCTCATGGCCTCAAAGGCAAAGAGCGGAGGCAGACCAGACTCGGACAAGAGGGTGCGAACACTGTCAGCAAGCGTCCTATTCCAGCGCTCGGAGACACCATTCTGTTGGGGTGTGTAAGGAGCGGAGGTCTCCAGACACACCCCACGAGACTCGAGGAGGCGAGCGTTCGGGCCAAGGAACTCACCGCCACGGTCACTGCGAAAGACGCGAACCGATCGTTGACAGGCGCGTTCGACCTGGATGAGCCAAGACTCAATGAAAGAGCAAACTTCACTCTTCTCACGAAGGGCAAACACCCAGCGAAAACGGGAAAAATCATCGGTGAGACACAAGACGTAGCGACCAACGTCGCCAAGGAGGTCATGAGGCAACGACCCCATGACATCCGCATGGACACGGTCGAGGGGGTGAGCAGACATGGACTTGGAGGGAGCAAAGGGGGAACAATGCATTTTTCCTTGTGCACAGTCAAGGCAGTCAGGAGCGCATGGGGCAGGGAAGGTAGAGGGAGTGAGACCAACAGCAGGCTGAAGACGAAGCATGCTGCGAACGGCGTCCGTGTGAACATGACCAAGACGACGATGCAAGAGAGAGACAAGGTCAGGGGAGAGAGAAGGAGCAACGTGAGCAAGAGCGGTGCCCGTCATGGAAGCGACAGGGAGGTACAAAGGAACACGGTAGAGTTTGCCACATTTCACGCCACGGAGAACGGCACGACCAGAGTGACGAAGACAAACGGTGCCAACACCACGACTAGCAGTGAAGTCCATACCTTGGTCATCCCGAGACGGCACGGACAGCAGGCTGAGTTCCAGCGAAGGCACGTACAGGACGTCAGGCAGATACAGGACACCACTCGGACCGACAAATCGCACGACACCAACACCTTGAACAGGTAGCAACTGACCGGGACCAGTGCGGACGAAGCGGACAGACCCGACGGGCCCCAACGAAACGAACGAGGAACGGACGGACGTCATGTGGTGGGTAGCCCCTGAGTCAAGGACCCAGAAGTCACGAGAGACACGCACAGAGGGAAGGACTCCGGAGGTCGCAACAGTACCAACAGAGCCAACGGACGCAGGCGAGGTAGACGACGCGAGAAGAGAGAGACAACGAGGAAGGAAAACTGACTGCCACTGCTCAATCCACGGGACGGACGCACACACAACACCCAGAACGTGACCGGGGGGTGCGGAAGAAGTAGTGAGGGCAGCAACACCCGTGACGGCGGAGCGGTGGAGGCGCTTGTTCTGAAGGCTGGTCCACCATGCCGCAAGGCGTTCAGAGGAGAAGTCCCAGAGGGCACCAACCCCAGGAGGAGATTTTGGTGGGACAGGCTGCGAGGCAAGGCGCTGCAGTTCATCCGCCTTGACGTCACGGAGGAGGTCAGACAACTCCGGAATGAGGCCATTGACCATGGTCAGTACGGCCGAGAGTTGGCCAGGCGCTACATCACCGAGCTCGCGGAGGAGCTTGAGACCGCGAGCCCAGTAGGCATCGGCGGTTTCGTCGGCACGCATGAGAAGCGTGTTAAACTGAACGGTGAGCGCGCTCTGAGCTGCCTGACCGGTGACAGTGGTGCGGCGGCGCAGCATGGCATAAGCGCCGACTGGGTCAGCCAGGCGCTGAACAGCAGGGTTAGCATTAAATGTGCCGACATCATCAATCAGGGACTCAAGTGCAGCGGCGATAAGAGCGCGAACAGCGCGGGTGGACTGGGCAGCAAGGGGAGTGAAGGGAGAGACAGCAGGGGAGTAATACTCCCACAGCTGCTCTCCTTGAGCCCAGGCGCTGAAGCGCACCTCCCAGGAGGAAAAGGCAAGTCCTGAGGTGAGAGAAGGTGGCTGAGAGAAGAAATCATGCTGGCGGGGCATGGCAGATGGTGCAACAGCAGGTGAGACGCCGGTATGTGCAATGCAGGCTGTAGAAGTCATGGAGGACGAGGATGTGCTAGCTGCAGGACTAGCATTGGCACCAGCAGACGGAACAGCGGATGCAGCGGGGAGGCGACGCAAGACTATAGCAGCGACCTCATCAGCAAAGGCGGCACGATTGTCTTCCGCCAGTTTGATGCGGTCTGCAGCCTCCTGTTGGGCCTCGCGGGCAAGAGCCAGCTGGCGCTGAAGAGTTGCAATGACTGACTCGTCGTCACCTGGCATGGTGACGACGATGGGACTCTGCCGGACAGATTTCGGCAGAGTTTCGCCAGCCCCAGTGGGTGTGGGAAAAATGGGTATGCCTTAGGCAAGTGTCTGAGTGTTGCAAGACAGCCCACCCCGAGTCAGACAGGACAAGCCACCGCACAGAGAGCAAGGAGAGAATGCAGGCAGGCACAGGAGGCAAAGACGAGACGGCTGCAATAGAAACTGCCGCAGTGACGCAGCTGGAGCCAGCAGATGGTGCAGATGCTGCACAGATGACGGCGGCTGACGTAGAGTCGGGACGACGACTGCAGCCTCAGTGTACGCCTCGGTAGCACGCCCTGCGGAGGTAGCGGCGGGAGCGTGCGAGGCTCTAGCGGCTGCGGCAAACGTGGCTGCGGCTGCTGCGGCGGCGTCTATGATAGATGACGTCGTGCGGGTGAGTGCACCCACAAGACTGACGACGTCCTGTGTCAATGCTGCGTAAAACTGAGCAGCGGTGACCTCTGGGCCGTCGTGTTGCTGAAGATCCCCCCCCCAGATGAAGGGGTTGGGGAGACGCTTACCGGATGGCGACGTGGAGCCCGCGCAGACGGTTCTGAAGTGGACTCGGATGCCTGGTCGCTGCTCATGCCTCTGCGACGGCGTTCACGATGATGCGGCGTCCCCCCCGTGTAGTAGCCACCACAGGTGAATGCGGAGGGGACGTCACGGTACGCCAGCGTGGCGGCTGCAGCACCAACCCACAGTGTCACGTTGTAGCGCACAACTGCTGCGACGGACGTGAAGTGTCTGCGTGCGGCCGCTGCGGGCGGCTGCTGTGGCTGAGGGTGCAGCTGTTGCTGTCAAGTTTGCGGCTGTGGTGGTGTATCCGCACCACCACTGATGTGGTTCGTCCCCCCCCCCTAAGCATCCGCGGCTGCTGCTACGTTCTGTGCGTCTCCTGCGGCGATTGATGCGCCAGTGACGAGGACAGCCAATGCTGCGCAGCTGAAGTCAATGCTGGTGCTGCGGCTGCAGAGAGAGTGCGCAAGCCGCGGCGTCACCGGCTGCTGTGGTGTGCACGGTGGTGGCGAGGGCGGCTGCAGCTGTGGTACGGCTGCTGCCAGAGCTGTAGGCAGCACGCCGTGTGGAGGGCTGCGACGTGACCAACGGTCGCAACCTCCGATGACGAGGTGGCGGCTTCAATTGTGGCCGTGGCTTCCGGGGCAACCCCAAGTGCTTCGGCTGCAATTGCGGCTGCAGATGCCGCCGATGATGCAGCGGATGCGGTTGCGAGTCTGCTGCTGCAACCGCTGTTGGTGTTGTAGCCGCTGCAGCCTGAAACTATGTGGAGATAGCCCGCACGTGGGCTACACTCCGACGGCTGCTGCGTCACAATGCGCAGCCAAGAGGGCTGCGCAAGGGTACTACGTAGTGAGGAAGCACCCCGCTGGAGGAGAAGACGCTGCGAGGTGGCAGTGGCGTGGCAAAACGCCGGCGGAAGCGGGGACGGCGGCGGTGAAGAGACGCCGCCGGGAGCCGTGGATCGCGAGCACTATCGTGGCAGCTCTCTCTCCCTTAGCTGCTCTAATACCAGTAGGTGAGAGCTCCTAGTGTGGAAGCGAGAGAGACAAGCAAGAGAGTAGGTCAAGAGGCCATGGATGTGCCGGTTTTTGCGACGGCGCGCGAAGAATCGCGCAAGTTAGAGAGGTCAGCGTGCACAGAGGTGTTAGGTGTAGAGAGAGGGCGAGAGCGAGCGGGGAAGCAGCGAGCTTGCCAACGCTCGCCTCTCATGCCGACCTAGGCACCGAACCGATGCCTGCTACGATAAAATAACCACACACACACAGCAGTTCGCAACCTACGAACAACAACCCGGCCACACCCACATAACGTAGCACTAGGAACCCTAGTGTCCACAGTAAAATATGATCAGCCTGTGAGAAGCAATTGCCGTGAGAACTTGTCGTCGTTGTCTCTTTGCACACAACCCCGGGCCATCATCATGGCTGCTGTGGCACCAGCATCGGCGTCCCTCCACAGTCAATCACCTGCATTGGTGAGGTGAGTGTGCAGCGAGGCCAGAGGTCACGACACGTCTGTGGTCCACAACCAACATAAACGACGTGAAATTGTGATCATGATAGTAGTTTGTTTTAAATTTGTTTTTACGTAAATTGTATTTTCGATGCTCCTGTTGACTCTCCACGACCGTTCTTAGACAGGGTGTCGGACACTGGATCTGCCGGCTTTTCTGTGCGGACAGTTCCAGTGCGCGATTGGCTGTCACAGCCTTGGGACACGTGGCAGGTTTCACTTGAGAAAAAAGGCGAGACTCATACTGCGGTACGAGATTCTCGTACCGATCTCGCACGACACATGACGTGTCTCGGTCTCGTCTCGTCTCGCATTAGACAGATCGAGACTGTCTCGTGTCGTGCGGTACGAGACAACCAGGGTTGATGGCGGTATTACCGGTACCGCGGTATGCTACGATTTTGTATTGCGGTATTGCTGTACCGCGGAACGGTATTGTTTTTAACGGTATCGGTACGGTGTTGGTACTGACCTCGCAAGGTACCCCTCTTCTCTACCGCGGTACTGTACCGCAGTACAGTACCGCGGTAGAGATTAAGTCAATAGTTCGCTGTTGAAGATGTAACGGTAACGCGGTAGGAAAAACCAGCGAGACTGACAATGAGAATGACGAATGCCGGCTAACGAGGACAACATACAAGGTTTCATATTGTTGTCAACATTAATGAGGTCACTCATGCATTGCGAAACAAATCAGTGTTACTGTTATGTTCATTGTAGATAAAAAATATTGACGAACATTCCACATTTTTCCCATATCCAAAAGTCTGAAGAACGCATTCACATTTCTCTCAAATGTACATGTATCGAAAATCAAAGTTGTCTATTTCGGAAATGAGAACTGAGATAAGATTGTCTCTCATTGTAATATTCTACAATATGATCCACGCGAATAGAAACTTGTCCATTTTCGCTTGATATGGCTTGTTTAAATGCGATGTCCGCCAAATTCCAGATATCAGGTCATAGTTGTACCGAAGTTGATTAACAGGAAGGAGAAATGGTGAAGAAACGCGACCACGAATGGTTGAATTGACAAGTGACAAAGCTATTCCGCACGAGAGTCGGAAGGCGTCAAGACCGAAACCAAAGCCGGAGGTCGGGTTTCGTCATTCAACTGATCGCCGCGTTGCCCATCCCTGACGGGATGTAAAAAAATACGACCCCCCCTCTCATGCCTTGGAAGGCCACCCTCTCCATTTATCGATACCCAAGTTCCAACAGAAAATGTTTCATATTGCGTCACCTTTACCTCATGTCTAGATTTTGCAACTGCTTTTTTTTTTATACACGTCTACAATCGCCTTCCTACTTCATCTATCCTCGGCATGTTTGTTTTCCTCAGTCATTGTAAAATTTTAGATAATGTAACAAGGGTAGTGCTTGTCTATTTGAGTACCGCGGTACACTTATTGTTATGAATTGTGTTTTGTGCATTATACCGTGTACCGCGGTATAGTATAAGTACCGCGGTAATTTAGCGATAACGGTCCTACCGCGAGAGCGTTACCGGTATCGGTACTAACCTCCCAACGAAGTAGGATACCGCGGTACTCAATACCGTGGTACACGAGTACCGCGGTATTGAGTACCGCGGTACCCAAATACCGCAGTATTGCAGCCCTGGTGACAACGATACGAGAAAAAATCGAGACAAGCGAGATCGAGACCGGTCTCGATCTCGATTTAACACCATTACTTGAGGTCAACAGCCAAGCATGGTTTCCCTATCACATATTCAATTTTTTTAACGCAAAAAGGCCACATGGGATGGGATCACAGTTTGTAGCTTAATCACGTATTAGTTTTCCCACAATCCTCAATTGTGCAAAAAGCACCATGATGATTCCTGCAACTAGAGGAACACATTCCTTAAAAGAACATGAAGTCAACCTCACTAGCATGAAAATCGACACCAAACCACTTTGGTTTAAGCGAGGAGGTTGCTTGTAGATTGAAACATGAAGAGCGTCCCCAACATTACATTCTTTTTTAATGCCCTCCTAAATGGGAGGGTGGTCAGCCATGGTGAGGGGAGCTAGTGCTTCGCCATAATCTGCGTTATTGCACAGCAAGGATTGACCAAGGCGGGACTTCAATACCCCTGGGCAATAACTTCCTCGTTCGTCCAACAATACCCGTAGCTGCCATGAGGTGCAACCTCTCTTTGAGTCAGCTGCCACTACTGTGTACGAGTTGGAACTCCCTTACTGGGTGGCGAAGACACCTGTGCACAGAGTACTGAGCACACCATGCCTCGACGCACCAAGCATTCAGTAGGCTTAAACGGCTGGGTGACCAATGGCATCCGTCTGTGCCTGCCAAAGCTTGTCACTTGTCGTCACCACCAACGAGAGCCAACATGTTTTGCCGACGCAGTGTCGTGGTCCCAACACCTGTCAGCAGCTGTGACTGCTTCCCTGTTGAGCGCAGCCACACACTTCAGCCGCGCAGACACACCTCACAGTCGCACAAACCAAACCCCACAGCTGCACCTGATATGTGGGTGCCACCCGGAACTTAAGCAAGCAGATGGGAAAGCCATGCGACCTTCAGAGTTCCCATGCTGCTAGAAGCTCCGTGCTCACGTTGGAAAATGCCGCCAGCAGGGCAGAACCGCTGTCACAGATGCTGCAGAAGCTGGTGCGCAGTGTTCCCCTCCTCGTCCCGGGTCTCTCACAAAAGCTCTTCCGATGGGTTCCGTGTCGACTTGCGGCCAGTGTGGAGAATTCTCAATTGTTTTCCCCAAACACTGTAAGCCTCAAAATTTCAGTGCCTGGTCCAAAGCGCACGGTCAAGGTCAAGCTCCCACTGTCTCAAAGCCGCTGCAGAAACTGCTGAACAGAGTACTCCTC
>SZWC01032393.1:6322-17779 GCA_023375785.1 Penium margaritaceum | reverse complement strand
GGGGCTGGTGTTTGCAAAAAAACGTCAGTGCTTGTATCCACGGAGGCCTTGTCCGTTGCAGCGTCTGGTAGGAAGCTCCTCGCTGCCAGCAGGTGAGCTGTCGTCGTCCACTGCAGAGCAATGCCATCCGAGCTTAAATCCAATGCCCGAAATTTCCGTGTTGTCCAAATTTTCCCTGCTTTTTGCATTTTCCACGCCGTCCACGTCATCGTTAAGCCTGTCCAAGCGAGGCTATCACTCCCGTGCAGGCGAGTGGCGGTATCGCTTGGAAAATCGCCACTCGACCTCTACATGCACTTGTCTTCCCTGCGAGATTGGGCACACTCGGACGACAGGTGAATAGTGACGTCGACTGTCATTCCATGAAGTCATATGCCATGCCAGAAAGACGTTGAAAACATGTGAAAAAAAATGTTTATGCTTGCAACCTGGGCAAGAAACACGCCATAGATTAGCCAGATTGATGGTGTCTTTCGACTAGAGGCCAGACGGGTACAAGGGGTTGCGATTTCCCACCCGGTAGTTGGTGAGACCGAAGGGTAAGAACCACCAGAGTTTGCTATCAGAACTAGAGAAGCCAAAAAAGAAGATTTCAAGCTTCAATCCTTAGCTAAAGCTAACTGGCATTCAACGGTGTGAGATGCTGCATTGAATTGGTAAAGGATTCCGGGGAACCATCAGATCGACGCGCACTTGAAGGCTGCTGGCTGGGGTCTCATCGGGCGTTGGCCATTTGACGCTTCTGGCTCGCTTCCACCACTGCCTCTCAGATGGGAAAGGACAAGTAAAAAACGCTTGGTGGGAAATCAAACCATAACAAAAAAAGATTTTATGCAACCCTTGATTTGTGATGCACGTGGACAACATCCTCACAGTGACAAACAGGGATGGCAGCGGTACTACCAAAACCGTGGTACACTGCGGTATTGCGGTACCGCGGTACTGTTATTTTCTTGGCGGTACCGGTACTCACCTTGAGGGGTACCCCTCTTCCGTGCCGTAGTACCGTACCTCGTTACAGTACCACGGTGCTTTCCAACTAAGATAAAAACACGGAAGAATGTATAGACGATTACTGTTTTTAGCTTGTTCTGCACTTCCGAAATGGATTTCAGAGTTTATTCAGACTAAGATTTTTGTTATTATTCAGTCGTCTATTTCAACACTAGAAAAATAGGTTTTACAATGGAAATCATAACATGTACCGTGGTACGACTGGAACACCACGGTATTTTACTCATACCGCTGGTAACGCGGTACTGGTACCGGTATCGGTACTGACCCGCCAGAAAACTAGAATACCGCGGTACGAATACCGTGGTACTCGAGTACCGCGGTACTTTTGTACCGCGATACTCAATACCGCAGTTTACCATCCCTGGTGACAAACATACTCTTTCACAGGTGTAACCATCATAGTTGATGGTGGCCCGTCCAATAGGCGGAGAGCATGAACACCACTGTCTCCAAGCCAGGCTTCCAGCCGCTGTGGGTCATCATCCACAGTTCACAGCATGTCAATAGTCAGATTCCAGTGGGTATAAGAGTCCATCTTGATTTTCTGGTATGTTGCAGAGACATTGGAGCCGCAGTAGCCCTCAATGGAGTCCTCGTGCTGGGGGCTGCAGGGGGAAAGAAAGTGGTATCTTTGTTTCATCAAAGGGATACTCAATGCAACCAGAAAGCAATGGGGGATAAAAACAATAAATCACCTTTGGCCAGTATAGTTTGCAAGAGTGCAGATGCGGACAAAACTTTGCTCCAGGTTCAGTACTTGGTCTAAGAAACGGACAAAGTTGCTTGTAAAGAAGGCGGGAAAGCTCATGGTGAGATGGCTGCAAACCATTGCCACATTGAAGTCAGCGCTATCCATCGTTGAACAAAACACACCGTTAAAAACACCCCAGTCCTCAAGCGTATCGTTGTACAGGTTGCACAGCGCCTGAGATTCATGGCTTCCTTGAAGAGATCGAGGTGAGATCAAGGTCAATGGTCAATGGCCAAAAAGGTAAGTGTCAAGGAAAACAGAGACACGTCTTCTTATGCGTAGCACAATGAGTCAGAACAGACCTAGGGTCACAGACAAGGAAAGCAAGACCAAAGGAGCTAAACCATGTAAAGGAGAACTGCAGGCACCCGGGCACCTTCCTCTCTTGGGCCTCAGACTATCCCACAACAAAGCTAGAGCCTCGGGAATAGACTAGCATAAACTTTCCAGCACGAATATCCTTGTGGCGTGGAGAACATCCTCAGAGCGCTTTTCTGGTGGTAGGAGTGTGGCCACAACCAGACTCGAACTCGAACTCTGTGTCCACCAGTCTTGACATAGCCCAGTTGTAGGAAGCCATCTACAGTGGCACCACTCAGCGGCGTCCTGGGCCCCGGCCTTCCATGCATAAACACTCACCAACGTAGGGACATACTTGAACATTCTCCCACAATCCGTAGGTGTCTGTGTGTGAGAATGCATGGAAGGATGTCATGATTTGTGAGCTATACACCGTGTTATGCCAATTCTCAAGGAAAAATGTGCGGAACAATGATTTGGTCAAGAAATCAGCCAAATGATTTTGTGTGCACACATCTACCACACTGATAATGGCACAAGCAATCAACTCACGCATGAAGTGATGTTCCACGTTTATGTGTTTTTTGCGACTGTGAAATAAACCATCACTACAAGCAATGGCTTGCGCATTAGTGCTGTCAAAATTGATGGGGGTGTGAGTGAAATGCACACACAGTTCAATCAACAAGCTCTGCAGCCATGCAACCTCACATGCGGCAGAGCCCAAAGCCATGTACTCAGTCTTTGTTGTGCTGCATGCCACACACCCTTGCTTTCCGCTGTTCCATGACACCATCGTACCGCCAAAGAGAAACACATAGGCCACCCGACCCTGAGCATCTGCGTCACTGGCCCAAGCACAATGACCATATCCTTCAAGGGGGCCAACAGTCGTTCCAACACCATCAAAGCCTTCAATGACAGCTGGACCAGTTCGGATCCGGAACTTGAGGCTTAAGTCTGGGTTGTTCACCACATACCAGAGGACATGGACTGCAACATCATGATGAACAACCCTGGTCGGCTGAGAGTGCTGTACGAGGATGTTCACAGCACAGTCCACATCAGGTGGTAGTGGAAAGGTACTTGAGGCTTCCTAGAAGCGCTTGGTAGGGCGTTGGGAGTGCCTCCACTCTTTGACTTTCAGCAGCAATGCGCTTCACTTGCACTTGGCCATCCGGGGTCATAGGCGTGGAGGCCTGGTACACCCGCTTGAGGTCAGTGGAGAACCTCTCCATGAGCGTGTACACATACCTTTCCTGGTACAGTGGCAACGTGCCACTGGCCCGCAACCGTTTAATCTGCATACCTAGGAACAAATCCTTCTCTCTTCAGGTCCTTCATCTGGTATTGTTTCCTAAGGAGATCCTTCACAGCAGTCATAGCGAGAAGACTGGGTGAAGCGATCAAGAGGTTGTTTACATAGACCAGCATATAGACAAGGCTCTGATGGTTGCCACCAATGAAGGGATTTGGATCTGCAGTGCTATGTAAAAAGACACCGGTAGACAGGGTGTTGGAGATTTCCTTGTTTCAATATTGAGGTGCCTTCTTCAGACTATACGAGGCCTTGCACAGATGACACACACATTTTTTTGTGCCTTCCTCAAAGTCAAGGGGATGAAACATGTAGATTTCTTCCTCGAGAGCTCCATAGAGAAACACATCATTGACATCATTTTGGTGCAACGCCCAGTCACAGTGGGCTACAACCCCTTCGCAAGACATGGATGATTGGATGCTTTTCAACTGGAGTGATCGTGTCATGAAAGTCCTCACCTGGACATTGTGCAAACCCCTTTGCCGTTAGACGGGCTTTGTAGCACTCAGTGAGCACATATTCATTTTCCTTAACTTCAAAACCCACTTTGCACCCACTGATTTCCTCCCTTTTGGGAGATGCACCAGGTCATACACTCCATGAGAGGTCAGAGCGTCAAGCTCTGCCTGACAGGCTTTTTTCCAGTCACCTGCGTCAGGACGCCAAAGGGCTTCCTTGAATGTGAGGGGATCAGGGATACAAGACGTGCTATCCCTCTTGGTTAGAGATGAGGTTAAGGCAGCATTGTTCATGTTCTCGCTGGTGGCAATCCCGATGCATCCCAAAGCATCGATGGCATGGACAGAATCAGACAGAAAGAAACGTGCACTGTCTGGGTGGGTAGGGTGGATGGTGAGAGCAAGACCAAGGCAAGGTGGAGGGTGTTCTCGAAGTCGGCCTCCAGATGCCCTCCTGTACCCATGAGCATCCTCTTGCTCCGGAGGTGAGGCCGAGAGGGCGGGGAGGTCATGTGGACCAGTGTCATCCAAAGCCCGTTCATGGGGGCTCGGGAAGTGCAAGTCTCCAAAGCTGAACGGAATTACCCCTGGGGGGGAGTTCGGGAAATCACTCTCAAGGGAGTCTGCATTTTGAGCATTTTAATCACCTTGGTTGGAAAACTCCTCCAGGCTCCCATGACTCTCATGTGCGGGGGACATGGAGAAGGGCTCAGAGGGACTCGAAGAGGATGATGAGCTGGGAGAGATGGGACGAGCATCGGAGCGTGCCGCAGCCTCAAAGAGAGAAGGGTCGAATAATGAAGAACCAGTGATCGCTGTTGGGGGTGGTTGTTGTTCTGCTTTGTACTGAGGATACAAGAGGTGCTCATCAAACAATGCCTCTCGTGTCTCCATCACGTTTTGGGCTTCAGGATCCCAAAATCTATTCTCCTTTAACTGAGCTGCCATCCCCAAGCATACACACATCCTTCCTCGAGGTGAGAGCATGCCTGTGCGTTCATGCTTCTACAACCATGTCCAAGCCATGGTACCCCTGACTCGGGCAAGCCTGAGGTCTGCTCGAGTCCCATGCCACCTCTCTTAGGAGGTGGGGGTAGATGGCAAGGGACCATGTGGTATCCCCTTCCAAACCCAAGTGAGGTACTTGATGGCTTTGGCAAAGAAGGAGGGACTCATGCCGGGATCGAACAACATTGTACGGCCACCATCACCTAGGGCACAACTAGATGGGTTTGTTCATCCTCCTGCTGTTTCTCTCTCCTTTTGTGCACTCGGTTGTGCAGGGAATGTTGAGCCTCAGAGTATAGGTGAGCCACGCTAAAGCGCTCGTTTCACACATGCCCACCAATACATTGCTGTGCNGTAGATGGCAAGGGACCATGTGGTATCCCCTTCCAAACCCAAGTGAGGTACTTGATGGCTTTGGCAAAGAAGGAGGGACTCATGCCGGGATCGAACAACATTGTACGGCCACCATCACCTAGGGCACAACTAGATGGGTTTGTTCATCCTCCTGCTGTTTCTCTCTCCTTTTGTGCACTCGGTTGTGCAGGGAATGTTGAGCCTCAGAGTATAGGTGAGCCACGCTAAAGCGCTCGTTTCACACATGCCCACCAATACATTGCTGTGCGCCCCTTTGATTTGTCCTGATTCCTCTTCCCTCATCAGCCTCCAAAACTTCACTCATCAGCATCAAAGACATCTTATGTTTTGGGTTTATTCTTTCATTAATTGAAACGTGTTACTCCTGACATTGGCATGTGCTTCCAGGTCATATATTATAAGGGTTCACTTATTTGTTTGTATGGGTGACTTAGGAAGTAGCACATAAGGAAAGAAGAGGAAAGGGGGTAGGAGGGCTTTGCAAGATTAGGAGCATAGGGCAGGATCGCCCTCGAATAGCATAGCAAGCAAGGGAGCAAGGCCAGCAGGCCTCACTCGCTTGCTCGCTTTCACTATCAGTCCCAACCGAGTGAGATTCAAATAGTGAGTCTCAGTCGCTGCTCCTCCTGTTTGTGGTCACCTGACACTTCGGTTTTTCCGTGCCCATGGCGATTTGCAGTTTTCAAGGATATTCTACTGATTTTACCATCATATTCAGTGAAACAAGTTGAGGTAGAAAACTTTGTTAACTCTCGTGGTGTGAGAGTTTGTTTGTCGGCTGTTGACAATGTGAGCCGTCAGATTTGGGCGGGAAAAGCTGCTGGCCAAGAATTGCGCGTGGGGCATCTGTGAGATTTTAGCACTAGTAGCTACGATGAGAGCTTTTAGGGCATCAAAAAGTTGAAAAGCTGAAGGCCAAGGCTTCCCAGCGCTGGTGGAGCTGCTGGGGCAAGGTAGGAATAGCCTAAGAGCACGTCCTTGAGTGGCGTGAGAAAGCCTCAAGCAGAATACGGCTCAGAAACTGCACTGAGAGGACACACGTCTATGCTTTTCAGACAGTAGGAAGCAAGACTCCTTTGAGGAGTTCACTGTCCGCATCGACAATGTCCACGCACGCTATCAATGAAGGAGCTGGTGGGGAGGGACTCGATGGTGGTGCCGGTGCGAAACTCCAAGGAGGCGCACAGGGCACCGCCTCGACGGTAGTGGCCCGGCAGGATATGGACAGGTTTGGCTTCCACCGCGACCTTACCCCTCCCTTGTTGGGCACCCGTTCCTTCCTAATGTGGAAGGATTGTTTTCTTTCATGGGCCAAGGAACACGGCTTGGAGGATCGCTACCTTGAGCCTCTCTCCGCAGCAGTGAGTGACCGCACACTGCTCACGGCTTTGAACGTGTTACTTCGGCCGTTAACCGACCCTCAAGCGGATGTCATTTGCCCATACCGGCAAGGCGTTCGGGGTGAAGATCCACTTGATCCCTGGAGCAGAGCAGCTTGACCATATGAGGCATGTCCACACCTTTTGAAGCAACAGGTTTTGTACGGTATGGCCTTGCTCATGACCCTTCGCGATGACCTTTGCACCCTCTTTCCAAAACCTGGTGCTCCACTCTTGGAGTACTGGGATGAAGCAATGGACATACGGCCTTGCATCCTAGGGCTTGGTGCATCTTGTGCGGTCTCCGAGTGGCTCGGCACCATCTTTCTGCACCTTGGCGAACCTTGCAAAGAGTTTCGTAGAGACCTTTTTCGTAGCACACCAGTCGCAGAGGTTGAAAAAGTGGACTTGGAAGTGGTGTACAAACAGTTGTAAGGCTACAAAGATAATCTGAAGGGAGAATGACATGACCCCACTGCTCCCACAGCCACTGCATACACTCATCAGACCTCAGTGGGAGCAATCACTCAGACAACGGCTGGTACCTCCCAGGTGTGGGGCACAGGTCGGGGTCACCAGTAGGGCAGCAGGAGACGTGGTCGTGGACGCGGTCACAAAAGCCGCATTTGTAGCTACTGTGGGCAAGTTGGCAACTTTTGGCGCTCGTGCCCAACACTGCAACATTGAATCATGGAGCAGCGGGAGCAGTAGCAGCAGCCTACACAGCAGCAGCACCAGCAGCAGCAGCAGCAGCAGCAGCAGCAGCAGCAGCAACGACAGTAGCTGCCGGCCCAGCACCCTCAGCAGCACCAGCCATGGTCACCCTGGAATCAGGGTGGATACGAAGCAGCACCTTGTTCGTACCCCCAAGTTGCCATGGCTACTGTGGGCCTGAAGTATCCACCTTCACATCACCTAGGGACTCCCCTGTACCCACTGCCATACCAGAATACTCCACCACCTCTGAGCAGTGGGCTCCTCCAGTGGTGACCGATCTTGCGCTCTGGCCAGGATAGGTACAGCATGCATGGGAGCAGACGAGTACAGGACCTCTTGGAGCAGCTTCGTTCCCAGTTAGGGTGTGGCCTGCATCGCTAGTGATGCTGCAGGAGTGGCCACCAGCAGAGACTTCAGCTGCAGGTCAGATGGGATGCACGCATGTCACCACTTCATATGTGTTGCCCATGCATGAATGGTTGTATGAAGCTCCTGTCTCGCATCACATATCACCACACCGCCAGCTGTTCACGTCGATTTTTTGCTACCCAAGATGTTAAAGGAGTGAGAACTGGCTCAGGGGAAGTGCTGAAGGTGGAAGGTGTGGGGACTATTGCATTACAAGTGCCAAGGGGAATGATCTGGCTGATGGGTGTTTTTTCTGTTGCAAGGTTGAAGGTTAACTTGTTGTCAGGGGGGGCAACTTGACCGACAAGTAAGCATGTGGGCACTTACGCAGAATGAACAATGCATTTTTTTTATGGTGCAGAGTCGTTGCTGGTTGATGGACCTCTCCATAATGAAATGCTTTACAGAATCGCACAGTTTCCATGCATCCCGTCATCATGCCCACAGGCATTTTTTATGAAAATCACAGATCCCAAGCACACTGATCTTATGCACAGACGACTGGCCCACATAGAAAAAAGAGTTGGTGACAGAACTCATCAAGCATCGACCATTGCACGGACAGACTGTCCGCATGGTTTGAACGAGAGTGCATGCATGGAGTGTTATGAAGGCAAATCACACAGATAGACAATTCCACGGTGAGAGCAAGAGAGCACTACTCCACTGTCTTTGGTGCATGCCGACCCCACTGGCCCCATGCCAGTGACGCCAGTGCAGTATGGTTCTCAGTACCTGTTGACTCTGACCAATGACTAAAGCCGCTTTCGGTGGGCCCTCCTGTTGAAAGCCAGAGCTGATGCCCAAAAGGAAATTTCTGAATGGATGCCTTTGGCTGACCATCATACAGGTCATCACCGAAGATTTCTGAATGGATGCCTTTGGCTGAACATCATACAGGTCATCACTGAAGATTCCTCACACAGACAAAGAAGAAGATTTTATGGGAACACTGACTGCTAAACTTGTACAAAAGGGTATTGTGCATCAAACCACTGCTCCCTACACCTCTCAACAGAATTGTGTAGGAGAGAAATGGCACAGAACCTTGGACGATGATCTTCGCACTCTGCTCGGTGAATCTCGTCTGTCGTTTGGATTCTGGGAGGAGGCAGTCAGTTACACCGTGGAAAAGGTGGTTCAAAGAAAAAGAAGACCTGCTGCCTGCCAGAGTCTGGGGAACAATGGTATGTGTGTGGCTTGCTGAACCAGAAAGGTCACACAAGTTGAGTCCCAGAGGTAGATGGTGTGCGTTTATTGGTGCTTCACATGCATGTAAGGCATGGAGATTTGGAGATCTGATAACCCATCACTTCATTGAAAGCAGAGATGCCTCCTTCTTGGAGCACTTGGCATAGAATGTCTTTCGCACTTCCCGAAATATCCCACTGTTGTCTTTTCCTCAAAGGTACCCCAAGCATGTAAGCGTGCCTGTATTTTTCCTAGATTCTCAAACTCCACAAGGGTCTCAAGTAGCCCCTAAGAGAAATGCAGAGGAAACCTCACCACCCCCTACCAATCTGCTTACCCCCACAGACTTGTTGAGATCTGAATCAGGAAGTTCCATTGAAAGAGGCTCACAATCCCCACCTGGTCTCGTGCTTTTCCCATTGAGAGGGTTGAGTCTTCTCAGAGACCATCAATTCCAGGTCTAGTACGCAGATCTCAGAGGAACATACCGAGGGTGGACTACAAACAGTTCTACCACACTGAGGGTTTGTTTGTACAGTTTGAAACACCGACGGAGCCTACTACACTTGGTAAAGCAAGGGGGCGTAATGATGCAGAAAAGTGGGAGAAGGCCATGGTCGATGAGCTGAATGCACTCATTGAGCATAGAGTCCGTGGTCCATAGTCTGTTGTGTGTGACAGACTATGGACCAGGGACTGACCCCACTAGGCAGTCTAAGCTACCTCCCATCCACCACTTTCCCAGGCCTTCCATGTACAGTCAACACCTTGGCCCAATTTGACAAGAAACGTTGAAACTATCTTCACAAGGCCTTGTTGAAGTTGCTCCACTATGTGCCTGACACTGCCGCTTTTGGTCTTGTGTTCTCTCCGACACATGCACCTATCCTTATTGGTTTTTGTGACCGTGACTATCCATGTGACCGAGGATATGGGGAACTGTTGTGTCTTGGTGGAGTGCAAAACAGACATGTGTGGTAAGAAGCGTGGCTGGGGCTGAGTATATGGTGCTTGGAGAAGTAGCGTGTGAAGGAATGTGGCTGAGCAGGCTACTTAAGGAGTTGGGGTGGGTTCGGTGACAACCGAACCCAACCCAACTGAGGATTTGAGGAGTTTTGTGTGGGCGCGGTTCAATTCTATAGTGACAGCTCTGCTGTGCACCACATCAGTGCAAATGATGGCGTCTTGCATTCTCGTACAAAGCATATTAGCCTAAAGCATCACTTTGTGCGCAAAGTTGTGGAGGTTGGGATGGTGGAAGTGTGCGGCATTGGCGGCTCTGACCAACTTGCTGATTTCCTCACCAAGGCTCTCCCAACATCCTCCCTGATCTCAAAACTAATGCACATTGGATGCATTCCCACAACTCCCTTGTACAAGGGGGTGTTAATCCTTCTACTGTTTCTCCCTCCATTTCTGCACCCTGGTGTGTCTCTCCTGAGACTGAAGGTGAGCCAAGCTGAAGCACTCGTTTCACACATGTCCACCGATACGGTGTTGCGCGTCCCTTTCATTTGTCCTTGTTCCATGCCCTCCTCCCTCATCGGCCTCTACAGCTTCACCTATCAGCATCAAAGACATCCCATGTTTTGGGTTTATTCTTTCATTAATTGCAACATGATACCACTGCAATTGGCATGTGATTTCAGGTCAAATAATGTTAGGGTTCACATACTAGTTAGTGTGGATGGCTTAGGAATTAGCACATCAAGGAAAGAAGAGGAAAGGAGGGGGCAGGGGGAGGGGAGGACTTTGCAAGTTTAGGAGCATAGGGCGAGGTTGCCCTCGGCTAGCATAGCAAGCAAGCAAGCAAGGCCAGCAGGCCTCGCCTTATTGCTCGCTTGCTCTTTCTAGGTTCCTACCAAGTGAGATTTGAATAGAAAGTCTCACTCGCTGCTCCTCCTGTTTGTCATCGCCCGACACTTTGGCATTTCCGTGCCCATAGCATTTTGCAGTATTTTTTTTTTTTTACTGATTTGATAATCATTTTCAGTGAGATAAGTTGCGGTGGAAAGCTCTGTTGATTCTCAGGGTTGGAATCCATGGTTGACCTGTACTCAACCAGAAAAATCAACCAAAACGGAGGTTTCTACGTAAGTTCCCTCTCATCCCCTGGTTGAGTGCAGCGGTCCCTCAATTTGTGCATGCAAAACTCAATTTTTTTTCTACTCGGACCATCGCGGAAGTAGAACTGCCAGACGAGGTTCTGCACATTCTTTTATTCATGTTGATGGGCTCACCCCTTACTTATCCAAAGTGATGGCTACTGCCTCCAACTATGAGCTCTCGGTCCAACGATGGTTGGATCGAGGGGTGGTGCTAGTTGGAAAAGCTGGACGAGATTGGCGGGACAGCAGGCTATGCTGTGAGCATAAAGATGTTCATGGTCACAAAGCCTCCTTCAATCCTGATGTGATGCAGCAAATCTGACGGCAGAGAGTACGTGTACCATCCACTTCCATACGAAAAATTGCAAATGGACCTTCGCGTCCCCTTGGTCCAACCAATGTTGGACCGAGGGGTGGCAATGGT
>SZWC01032392.1:6111-17519 GCA_023375785.1 Penium margaritaceum | reverse complement strand
TATCTTTTACCTTTTGCCTTTTGTTTTTCGCCTTTTGCCTTTTGCCATTTTCCATTTGCCTTTTGCCTTCTGCCTTTTGCCTTTTGCCTTTTGCCTTTTGCCTTTTGCCTTTTGCCTTTTGACTTTTGCCTTTTGCCTTTTGCCCTTTGCCTTTTTCATTTTGCCTTTTGCCTTTTGCCTGTTGCCTTTTGCATTTTGTTGTAGATTTGCCCCTCTCCATGCCCAAGTGCGGCGCCGGGAGGCGCTGACGAGCCGCCAAAGAGGGGAAATTCCTCATCGACGGGTCTAGAAACTTGCTGATTGCTCAGATTGTAAAATGAAAAAAATTCCCTTAAGGTTGATAAGTTGCTATATCCAGTGGAAGTTGTTTTACTAGAATCGGACTAGTAACCAAGGAGATATGGGCTTCCAAAGTTGGGGTGTGCGGGGCGGTTCTGGGAGCCGGCCACGGTTTGACTTTCTGGGAATAATTGATTGGAACGAGTAACAGAATGGCATCTGGGGATTTTGCTTTAGAAGATCTGCCGAGGCGTCCGGTGGATAATTTCCCAGATTTCAAGAGTGCATTTTGTTACCGAAGGACTTAGCCAAAATCCTGACTCGGAGTCCAAAACTGTGTATTACAGTTTGATCCTTTTGCCCTTTGCCTTTTGAATTTTTCCATTTGTGTTTCGCCTTTTGCCTCTTGCCTTTTGCCTTTTACCTTTTGCCTTTTGCCTGCTGCCTTTTGCCTTTTGCCTTTTGCCTTTTGCCTGTTGCCTTTTGCCTTTTGCCTTTTACCTTTTGCCTTTTGCCTTTTTCGTTTTGTGTTTTGCCTTTTGCCTTTTGCCTTTTGCCTCTTGCCTTTTGGATTTTGCCTTTTGCTTTTTTCCTTTTACTTCTTGCCTTTTGCCTTTTGCTGCTTGCCTTTTGCCTTATGCCTTTTTCCTTTCACCTTTTCCCCTTTGCCTCTTGCCTTTTGCTTCTTGCCTTTTGTCTTTTTCCTTTTGCCTTTTGCCTTTTGCCTTTTTCATTTTGCCTTCTGCATTTTGCCTTTTGCCTTTTGCCTTTTTCCTTTTTTGCCATTGCCCTTTGCCTTTTGCCTTTTGCCTTTTGCCTTTTGCCTTTTTCCTTTTTCCTTTAATGTTTTGCCTGTAGCCTTTTGCCTTTTTCCTCTTGCCTTTTGCCTTTTGCCTTTTGCCTTTTGTCTTTTGCCTTTTACCTTTTTTTTTGCCCTTTGCCTTTTGCCTTTTGCCTTTTTCCTTTTGCCTTTTGCCTTTTGCCTTTTGCCTCTTGCCTTTTGCCTTTTGCCTTTTGCCTCTTGCCTTTTGCCTTTTGCCTTTTGCCTCTTGCCTTTTGCCTTTTGCCTTTTGCCTCTTGCCTTTTGCCTTTTGCCTTTTGCCTCTTGCCTTTTGCCTTTTGCCTTTTGCCTCTTGCCTTTTGCCTTTTGCCTTTTGCCTCTTGCCTTTTGCCTTTTGCCTTTTGCCTCTTGCCTTTTGCCTTTTGCCTTTTGCCTCTTGCCTTTTGCCTTTTGCCTTTTGCCTCTTGCCTTTTGCCTTTTGCCTTTTGCCTCTTGCCTTTTGCCTTTTGCCTTTTGCCTCTTGCCTTTTGCCTTTTGCCTTTTGCCTCTTGCCTTTTGCCTTTTGCCTTTTGCCTCTTGCCTTTTGCCTTTTGCCTTTTGCCTCTTGCCTTTTGCCTTTTGCCTTTTGCCTCTTGCCTTTTGCCTTTTGCCTTTTGCCTCTTGCCTTTTGCCTTTTGCCTTTTGCCTCTTGCCTTTTGCCTTTTGCCTTTTGCCTCTTGCCTTTTGCCTTTTGCCTTTTGCCTCTTGCCTTTTGCCTTTTGCCTTTTGCCTCTTGCCTTTTGCCTTTTGCCTTTTGCCTCTTGCCTTTTGCCTTTTGCCTTTTGCCTCTTGCCTTTTGCCTTTTGCCTTTTGCCTCTTGCCTTTTGCCTTTTGCCTTTTGCCTCTTGCCTTTTGCCTTTTGCCTTTTGCCTCTTGCCTTTTGCCTTTTGCCTTTTGCCTCTTGCCTTTTGCCTTTTGCCTTTTGCCTCTTGCCTTTTGCCTTTTGCCTTTTGCCTCTTGCCTTTTGCCTTTTGCCTTTTGCCTCTTGCCTTTTGCCTTTTGCCTTTTGCCTCTTGCCTTTTGCCTTTTGCCTTTTGCCTCTTGCCTTTTGCCTTTTGCCTTTTGCCTCTTGCCTTTTGCCTTTTGCCTTTTGCCTCTTGCCTTTTGCCTTTTGCCTTTTGCCTCTTGCCTTTTGCCTTTTGCCTTTTGCCTCTTGCCTTTTGCCTTTTGCCTTTTGCCTCTTGCCTTTTGCCTTTTGCCTTTTGCCTCTTGCCTTTTGCCTTTTGCCTTTTGCCTCTTGCCTTTTGCCTTTTGCCTTTTGCCTCTTGCCTTTTGCCTTTTGCCTTTTGCCTCTTGCCTTTTGCCTTTTGCCTTTTGCCTCTTGCCTTTTGCCTTTTGCCTTTTGCCTCTTGCCTTTTGCCTTTTGCCTTTTGCCTCTTGCCTTTTGCCTTTTGCCTTTTGCCTCTTGCCTTTTGCCTTTTGCCTTTTGCCTCTTGCCTTTTGCCTTTTGCCTTTTGCCTCTTGCCTTTTGCCTTTTGCCTTTTGCCTCTTGCCTTTTGCCTTTTGCCTTTTGCCTTTTGTCTTTTGCCTTTTGGCTTTTCCTTTTGCCTTTTCCCTTTTGCCTTTTGCCTTTTGCCTTTTTTATTTCACCTTTTGCCTTTTACCTTGTGCCTTTTCCATTTTGCCTTTTGCCTATTGCCTTTTGCCTTTTGCCTTTCGCCTTTTTCCATTTGCCCTTTTCCTTTTGCCTTTTGCCTTCTCCCTTTTTCCTTTTGCCTTTTGCCTTTTGCCTTTTGTCTTTTTCCATTTGCCTTTTGCCACTTGCCTTTTTCCTTATGCCGTTTGCCTTTTGCTTTTTGCTGTTTCCCTTTTGCCTTTTGCCTTTTGCCTGTTTCCTCTTGCCGTTTGCCTTTTGCCTTTTGCCTTTTGTCCTTTCCCTTTTGCCTCTTGCCGTTTTCCTTTTTGCTCTTGCCTTTTGCATTTTGCCTTTTGCCTTTTGCATCTTGCCTTTTGCCTTTTCCCCTTTGCCCTTTGCCTTGTGCCTTTTGCCTTTTTACTTTTGCCTCTTGCCTTTTGCTTCTTGCCTACTGCCTTTTGCCTTTTGCCTTTTACGTGTTGCGTTTTGCCTTTTGCAGTTTGCCCTTTTCCTTTTGCGTTTTGCCTTTTATCTTTTACCTTTTCCCCTTTGCCTTTTGCCTTTTGCCTTTTGCCTTTTGCATCTTGCCTTTTTCCTTTTGCCTTTTGCGTTTTTTGTTTTGCGTTTTGCGTTTTGCATGTTGCGTTTTGGCTTTTGCCTTTTTCTTTTTTCCTTTTGCCTTTTGCGTTTAGCCCTTTGTCTTTTGCCTTTTGCCTTTTTCATTTTGCTTTTTGCCTTTTGCCTTTTGCATTTTGCCCTTTTGCCTTTTGCCTTTGGCCTTTTGCCGTTTTCCTTCTGCCTTTTGCCTTTTGCCTTTTTTCATTTTGCCTTTTGCCTTTTGCCTTCTGCCTTTTGCCTCTAGCCTTTTGCCTTTTACCTTTTTTCCTTTTCCCTTTTGCCTTTTTAATGTTACCTTTTGCCTTTTGCCTTTTGTATTTTGCCTTTTTCATTTTGCCATTTGCCTTTTGCCTTTTTCCTATTTCCTTTTGCCTTTTGCCTTTTGCCTTGTGCCCTTTTCCTTTTGCCTTTTGCCTTTTGCCATATGCGTTTTGCCTGTTTCCTTCTGCCTTTTACCCTTTGCCTTTTGCCTTTTGCATTTTGGGTGTTGCGTTTTGCCCTTTTCCTTTCGCCTTTTGCCTTTCACCTTTTGCCTTTTGCCACTTGCCTTTTGCCTTTTGCGTCTTGCTTTTTGCGTTTTGCCTTTTCCCTTTTGCCTTTTCCCTTTTATCTTTTACCTTTTGCCTTTTGTTTTTCGCCTTTTGCCTTTTGCCATTTTCCATTTGCCTTTTGCCTTCTGCCTTTTGCCTTTTGCCTTGTGCTTGTTGCCTTGTGTCATTTGCCTTTTTTCTTTTGCCTTTGCCCTCTTACCACTGGCCTTTTGCCTTTTGTTTTTTGGATTTTGTCCTTTGCCATTTGCCATTTGCCTTTTGCCTTTTGCCTTTTGCTGTTTGCCTTTTGCCTTTTTCCTTCTGCCTTTTGCCTTTTACCTCTTGCCTTTTGCCTTTAACCTTTTTCCTTTTGCCTTTTGCCTTTTGCCCTTTGCCTTTTGCCTTTTGCCCTTTGCCTTTTATCTCTTGCCTTTTGCCTTTAACCTTTTTCCTTTTGCTTTTTTCATTTGGCCCTTTGCCTTTCGCCTTCTGCCTTTTTCCCTTTGCCTTTTGTCTTTTGCGTTCTCTCTTTTGCCCTTGCCTTTTGCCTTCTTCCTTTTTCCTTCTGCCTTTTGCCATTTGCCTTTTGCCTTTTGCATTTTGCCTTATCCCTTTTGTCTTTTTCCTCTTGCCTTTTGACTTTTGCCTTTTGCGTTTTTCCTTTGCTTTTTGCCTTTTGCCTGTTGCCTTTTGCCTTTTGCCTTTTGTCTTTTGCCTTTTGCCTTTTGCCAGTTCATTCTTTCCTTTTTCCTTTTGCCTTTTGCCTTTTGTCTTTTGCCTTTTGCCTTTTGCCAGTTCATTCTTTCCTTTTTCCTTTTGCCTTTTGCCTTTTGCCTTTTGCCTTTTGCCGTTTGCCCTTTCCATTTTGCCATTTGCCTTTTGCCTTTTTCCTCTTGCCTTTCGCCTTTTGCCTTTTGCCTTTTGCCTTTTCCTTTTGCCTTTTGCCCTTTGCCTTTTGCCTTTTGCCTTTTGTATTTCACCTTTTGCCTTTTGCCTTGTGCGTTTTGCATTTTGACCTTTGCCTTTTGCCTTTTCCCTTTTGCCTTTTGCCTTTTGCCTTTTGCCTTTTTCCTTTTGCGTTTTGCCTTTCGCATTTTTCCTTCTTCTTTTTGCCGCTTGCCTTTTGCCTTTTGCCTTTTGCCTTTTTCTTTTTGCTGTTTCACTTTTGCCTTTTGCCTTTCGCCTCTTTCCTCTTGCCGTTTGCCTTTTGCATTTCGCCCTTTGCCTTTTGCCCTTCCCCTTTCGACGTTTGCCGTTTGCCTTTTTGCTCTTTCCTTTTGCATTTTTCCTTTTGCCTTTTGCCTTTTGCCTTTTGCCTTTTGCCTTTTGCCTTTTTCCCTTTGCCTTTTTCCTTGTGCCTTTTGCCTTTTACCTTTTGCCTCTTGCCTTTTGCCTCTTGCCTATTACCTATTGCCTTTTACCTTTTACCTTTTGCATTTTGCCTCTTGCCTTTTGCCTTTTGCCTTTTAACTTTTGCGTTTTTCCTTTTGCCTTTTGCCTTTTGCCTTTTGCCTTTCGGCTTTTGGCTTTTGCCTTTTGCCTTTTGCGTTTTCCGTTTTGCGTTATTACTTTTGCCTTTTGACTTTTGCCTTTTGCCTTTTTCTTTTTTCCTTTTGCCTTTTGCCTTTGGCCCTTTGCCTTTTGCCTTTTGCCTTTTGCCTTTTCCTTTTTGCCTTTTGCCTTTTGCATTTTGCCTTTTGCCCTTTGCCTTTTGCCTTTTGCCTTTTTCCTTTTGCCTTTTTTCATTTTGCCTGTTGCCTTTTGCCTTTTGCCTTTTTCCGTTTTCCTTTTGCCTTTTGCCTTTTACCATATGCATTTTGCCTGTTTCCTTTTGCCTTTTGCCCTTTGCCTTCTGCCTTCAGCCTCTTGCCTTTTGCCCTTTTCCATTCGCCTTTTGCCTTTCACCTTTTGTCTTTTGTGTATCGCCTTTTGCCCTTTGCCTTTTGTTTTTTGCCTTTTGCCTTTTGCGTTTTGCCTTATGCATTTCGCCTTTTCCCTTTTTCCTTTTCCCTTTTACCTTTTGCCTTTTGTTTTTTGCCTTTTTCCTTTTTCCATGTGCCTTTTGCCTTTTGCCTTTTGTCTTTTGCCTTTTACCATTTGCCTTGTGCTTGTTGCCTTGTGCTTTTTGCCTTTTCCCTTTTCCCTTTTTCCTTTTTCCTTTTACCTTTTGTCTTTTGCCTTTTGTTTTTTGCCATTTCCGTTTTGCCATTTGCCATTTGCCTTTTGCCTTTTGCCGTTTGCCTTTTGCCTTTTTCCTTCTGCCTTTTCCCTTTTGCACCTTTCCTTTTGCCTTTTACCTATTTCCTTCTTCCTTTTGCCCTTTTCCCTTTGCGTTTTGCCTTTTCCATTTGCCCTTTGCCTTTTGCTTTTTGCCTTTTACCTTTTGCCTTTTGCTTTGTGTCATTTGCCTTGTGCCTTTTGCTTTTGCCTCTTGCCTCTTGCCTTTTGCCTTTTGCCTTTTGCCTTTTGCCTTTTTCCTTTTTCCTTTTGCCTTTTTCCTTTTGCCATTTGCCTTTTTCCTTTTGCCTTTTGCCTTTTGCCTTTTTCCTTTTGAGTTTGCCTTTTGCCTTTTGCCTTTTGCCTTTTGCCTCTTGCCTCTTGCCTTTTGCCTTTTGCCTTTTGCCTTTTGTCTTTTGCCCTTTGCCTTTTGCCTTTTGCCTTTTGCCTTTTACCTTTTGCCTTTTGCCTTTTGCCTTTTGCCTCTTGCCTCTTGCCTTTTGCCTTTTGCCTTTTGCCTTTTGTCTTTTGCCCTTTGCCTTTTGCCTTTTGCCTTTTGCCTTTTACCTTTTGCCTTTTGCCTTTTGCCTTTTGCCTCTTGCCTCTTGCCTTTTGCCTTTTGCCTTTTGCCTTTTGTCTTTTGCCCTTTGCCTTTTGCCTTTTGCCTTTTGCCTTTTACCTTTTGCCTTTTGCCTTTTGCCTTTTGCCTCTTGCCTCTTGCCTTTTGCCTTTTGCCTTTTGCCTTTTGTCTTTTGCCCTTTGCCTTTTGCCTTTTGCCTTTTGCCTTTTACCTTTTGCCTTTTGCCTTTTGCCTTTTGCCTCTTGCCTCTTGCCTTTTGCCTTTTGCCTTTTGCCTTTTGTCTTTTGCCCTTTGCCTTTTGCCTTTTGCCTTTTGCCTTTTACCTTTTGCCTTTTGCCTTTTGCCTTTTGCCTCTTGCCTCTTGCCTTTTGCCTTTTGCCTTTTGCCTTTTGTCTTTTGCCCTTTGCCTTTTGCCTTTTGCCTTTTGCCTTTTACCTTTTGCCTTTTGCCTTTTGCCTTTTGCCTCTTGCCTCTTGCCTTTTGCCTTTTGCCTTTTGCCTTTTGTCTTTTGCCCTTTGCCTTTTGCCTTTTGCCTTTTGCCTTTTACCTTTTGCCTTTTGCCTTTTGCCTTTTGCCTCTTGCCTCTTGCCTTTTGCCTTTTGCCTTTTGCCTTTTGTCTTTTGCCCTTTGCCTTTTGCCTTTTGCCTTTTGCCTTTTACCTTTTGCCTTTTGCCTTTTGCCTTTTGCCTCTTGCCTCTTGCCTTTTGCCTTTTGCCTTTTGCCTTTTGTCTTTTACCTTTTGCCCTTCGCCCTTTGCCTTTTGCCTTTTGCCTTTTGCATGTTGCCTTTTGCCTTTTGTTGTAGATTTGCTCCTCGACATGCCCAAGTGCGGCGCCGGGTGGCGGTGACGAGCCGCCAGAGAGAGGAAATTCCTTGTTGACGGGTCTGGCGACTCGCTGAGTGCTCAGATCCTAAAGGGGAAAATCACCCCTTAAGGTTGACAAGTCGTTGAATCTGGTGAAAGTTGTTTCATCAAAATCTGACTAGTAACAAGGGAGATATGGACTTCCAAAGTTGGGGTGTGCGCGGCGGTTCTCGGAGCCGGCCGCGGTTTGACTTTCGGTGAATAATTGACCGGAGCAAGCAACACAATGCTTTCTGGGGATTCTGCTCCGGAAGATCTGCGGAGGCGTCCGGTGGATTATCTGCCGGATTTCAAGAGTGCAGTTTGTTAGTGAGAGACTTAGCCAAAATCCTGGCTCGGAGTCCAAAACTCTGTAGTACAGTTTATTCCTTTTGCCATTTGCCTTTTGCCTTTGCCTTTTGACTTTTGCCTTTTGTGTTTTGCCTTTTGCCTCTTGCATTTTGCCTTTTGCCTCTTGCCTCTTGCCTTTTGCCTTTTGCCTCTTGCCTTTTGCCTTTTGCCTTTTGCCTCTTCCCTTTTGCCTTTTTCCTTTTGCCTATTTCCTTTTGCCTTTTTCCTCTTGCCGTTTGCCTTTTGCCTTTTGCCTTTTGCCTTTTGCCTCTTGCCTTTTGCCTTTTACCTTTTTCCTTCTGCCTTTTTCCTTTCTCCTTTTGCCTTTTGCCTTTTCCTTTTGCCTTTTTCCTTTTGCCTTTTTCCATTGGCCTTTTGCCTTTTTCCTTTGGCCCTTTGCCTTTTGCCTTTTGCCTTTTGCCTTTTGCCTTCTGCTTTTTGTGTTTTGCGTTCTGCCTTTTGCCCTTGCCTTTTGCCTTTTGCCTTCTTCCTTTTTCCTTTTGCCTTTTGCCATTTGCTTTTTGCCTTTTCCCTTTTGCCTTTTGCCTTTTGCCTTTTTCCTTTTGCCTTTTTCCTTTTGCCTTTTGCCTTTTGACTTTTGCCTTTTGCCTTTTACCTCTTTCCTTTTGCCTTTTGCCTTTTACCTTTTGCTTGTTGCCTTTTGCATTTTGCCTTTTGCCTTTTGCCTTTTGCCCTTTCATTCTTGCCCTTTGCCTTTTGCCTCTCCCCGTTTGCCTTTTACATTTTGCCTTTTTCCTTTTGCCTTTTCCTTTTGCCTTTTTCCCTTTCTCTTTTGCCATTAGCCTTTTACTTTTTTCCTCTTGCCTTTTGCCTTTTGCCTTTTGCCTTTTGCCTTTTGTCTTTTGGCTTTTCCTTTTGCCCTTTTCCCTTTTGCCTTTTGCCTTTTTTATTTCACCTTTTGCCTTTTACCTTGTGCCTTTTCCATTTTGCCTTTTGCCTATTGCCTTTTGCCTTTTGCCTTTTGCCTTTTGTCCTTTTCCTTTTGCCTTTTGCCTTCTCCCTTTTGCCTTTTGCCTTTTGCCTTTCTCCTTTTGCCCTTTGCCTTTTTCCTTTTGCCTTTTGCCACTTGCCTCTTGCCTTTTGCCGTTTGCCTTTTGCTTTTTGCTGTTTCCCTTTTTCCTTTTGCCTTTTGCCTGTTTCCTCTTGTCGTTTGCCTTTTGCCTTTTGCCTTTTGTCCTTTCCCTTTTGCCTCTTGCCGTTTTCCTTTTTGCTCTTGCCTTTTGCATTTCGCCTTTTGCCTTTTGCATCTTGCCTTTTGCCTTTTGCCCTTTGCCCTTTGCCTTGTGCCTTTTTCCTTTTCACTTTTTCCTCTTGCCTTTTGCTTCTTGCCAACCGCCTTTTCCCTTTTGCCTTTTACCTGTTGCTTTTTGCGTTTTGCAGTTTGCCCTTTTCCTTTTGCGTTTTGCCTTTAATCTTTTGCCTTTTGCCCTTTGCCTTTTGCCTTTTGCCTTTTGGATTTTGCCTTTTGCCTTTTGCCTTTTGCGTTTTTTGTTTTGCGTTTTGCGTTTTGCATTTTGCGTTTTGCGTTTTTGCTTTTGCCTTTTTCTTTTTTCCTTTTGCCTTTTGTGTTTTGCCCTTTGCCTTTTTCCTTTTGCCTTTTTCGTTTTGCCTTTTGCCTTTTGCCTTTTGCGTTTTACCCTTTTGCCTTTTGCCTTTTGCCTTTTGGCGTTTGCCTTTTTCCTTTTGCCTTTTGCCTTTTTTCATTTTACCTTTTGCCTTTTGCCTTCTGCCTTTTGCCTCTAGCCTTTTGCCTCTTACCTTTTTCCTTTTCCCTTTTGCCTTTTTAATGTTACCTTTTGCCTTTTGACTTTTGTATTTTGCCTTTTTCATTTTTCCATTTGCCTTTTGCCTTTTGCCTTTTGCCTTTTTCCTTTTGCCTTTTGCCTTTGGCCCTTTTCCTTTTGCCTTTTGCCTTTTGCCATATGCGTTTTGCCTGTTTCCTTTTGCCTTTTACCCTTTGCCTTTTGCCTTTTGCATTTTGCGTGTTGCGTTTTGCCCTTTTCCTTTCGCCTTTTGCCTTTCACCTTTTGGCCTTTTGCCTCTTGCCTTTTGCCTTTTGCATTTTGCTTTTTGCGTTTAGCCTTTTCCATTTTGCCTTTTCCCTTTTACCTTTTACCTTTTGCCTTTTGTTTTTTGCCTTTTGCCTTTTGCCATTTTCCATTTGCCTTTTGCCGTTTGCCTTTTTTCTTTTGCCTTTTCCCTCTTACCACTTGCCTTTTGCCTTTTGTTTTTTGGATTTTGTCCTTTGCCATTTGCCATTTGCCTTTTGCCTTTTGCCTTTTGCTGTTTGCCTTTTGCCTTTTTCCTTCTGCCTTTTGCCTTTTACCTCTTGCCTTTTGCCTTTAACCTTTTTCCTTTTGCCTTTTGCCTTTCGCCCTTTGCCTTTTGCCTTTTGCCCTTTGCCTTTTATCTCTTGCCTTTTGCCTTTAACCTTTTTCCTTTTGCTTTTTTCCTTTGGCCCTTTGCCTTTCGCCTTTTGCCTTTTTCCCTTTGCCTTTTGTCTTTTGCGTTCTCTCTTTTGCCCTTGCCTTTTGACTTTTGCCTTCTTCCTTTTTCCTTTTGCCTTTTGCCATTTGCCTTTTGCCTTTTGCATTTTGCCTTTTCCCTTTCGCCTTTTTCCTTTTGCCTTTTGACTTTTGCCTTTTGCGTTTTTCCTTTGCCTTTTGCCTTTTGCCATTTCATTCTTGCCTTTTGCCTTTTGCCTTTTGCCTTTCATCGTTTGCCCTTTCCATTTTGCCATTGGCCTTTTGACTT
Source organism: Penium margaritaceum (assembly GCA_023375785.1). Taxonomy (NCBI): domain Eukaryota; kingdom Viridiplantae; phylum Streptophyta; class Zygnematophyceae; order Desmidiales; family Peniaceae; genus Penium; species Penium margaritaceum. The sequence goes on along the minus strand of SZWC01032392.1, from coordinate 6,929 downwards.
TTTCGTCTTGCCTTTCACCTTTTGCCTTTTGCCTTTTCCTTTTGCCTTTTGCCCTTTGCCTTTTGCCTTTTGCCTTTTGTATTTCACCTTTTGCCTTTTGCCTTGTGCCTTTTGCATTTTGCCCTTTTCCTTTTGCCTTTTCCCTTTTGCCTTTTACCTTTTGCCTTTTGCCTTTTTCCTTTTGCCTTTCGCATTTTTCCTTCGGCCTTTTGCCGCTTGCATTTTGCCTTTTGCCTTTTGCCTTTTTCTTTTTGCTGTTTCGCTTTTGCCTTTTGCCTTTCGCCTCTTTCCTCTTGCCGTTTGCCTTTTGCATTTTGCCCTTTGCCTTTTGCCCTTCCCCTTTTGACGTTTGCCGTTTGCCTTTTTGCTCTTGCCTTTTGCATTTTTCCTTTTTCCTCTTGCCTTTTGCCTTTCGCCTTTTGCCTTTTGCCTTTTTCCCTTTGCCTTTTGCCTTGTGCCTTTTGCCTCTTACCTTTTGCTTCTTGCCTTTTGCCTCTTGCCTATTACCTTTTGCCATTTACCTTTTGCCTTTTGCATTTTGCCTTTTGCTTTTTGCCTTTTGCCTTTTAACTTTTGCCTTTTTCCTTTTGCCTTTTGCTTTTTGCCTTTTGCCTTTCGGCTTTTGGTTTTTGCCTTTTGCCTTCTGTGTTTTTCGTTTTGCGTTTTGCGTTTTGCCTTTTGACTTTTGCCTTTTGCCTTTCTCTTTTTGCCTTTTGCCTTTTGCCTTTGGCCCTTTGCCTTTTGCCTTTTGCCTTTTGCCTTTTGCCTTTCGGCTTTTGGCTTTTGCCTTTTGCCTTTTGCGTTTTTCGTTTTGCGTT
>SZWC01032389.1:6245-18777 GCA_023375785.1 Penium margaritaceum | reverse complement strand
ACTTACACGCACTTACACGCACTTACACGCACTTACACGCACTTACACGCACTTGTACGCACTTACACACACTTATACGCACTTACACGCACTTACACGCACTTACACGTACTTACACGCACTTGCACGCACTTGCCCATACTTACACGCACTTACACGAACTTACACGCACTGGCACGCACTTACACGCACTTACACGTACTTACACATACTTGCACGCACTTATACACACTTACACGTACATACACGTTCTTACACGCACTTACACACACTTACACGCACTCACACGCACTTTCACGTACTTATACGCACTTACACGCACTTACACGCACGTATACGCACTTACACACACATACGCGTATTGAAAAGGGCATATTTTCCAATGGCAAAAACCACAGAGGGTTAGGGGAGAACTACCATTCTCTCCCCTAGCCCTCCGTGCCCTATGCTACCTACTGCTATCTGCTCAGCCTGTCTGGGGGGGGTCAGTAGAGAGGGTAGTCCCATGCCTCCACTGCCCCATGGTACCTGTATTTTGATAAGGACATGAGGCACCGGCAGTATTTGTTGCGTCAAAGAATGCACAATTGTGTGCGGTGACTTCCGGAACCACGAGACCGAGATGCTGCTGATGTGGCACATCGATGCTGACAAGATACAAGTGCAGATCGGACACCTCTCGGACTCCGGATCACTAGCAGCCGAGCCAACATGCATAGCGGATGGTTGATCACACCTGATCAACGGTCTGCGACTTCCGCATATTCATCTCCTGTATTCTTAAAACGAAGCCTCGCACACTCTATGTAAAGATCGGATGGACGGTGCGATGGAGATGAAGCAAGTAAGCTCAGGCAAGGAGAACGTCGCACACAAAGACAAAGGCAGCGCCGGCAGTCAAAGCACCTGATTGTCGTATATGGGGACCGACGCGCACAAAGCAGCAGCACAAGAGCGAAGTGGTGGAAGCAGCGGTATTTAGTCCAGACTAGACCATTTTGTACTCAAATTGTTTCTAGTGATTCATAGTCACTTGGGCTACAATTCAGTGTGACTTGCTCTACCTCTTGAATGTCACCTGGTCCTTGGTAATTCATCCAAGAGGAAGTAACGTGGTGACTGGTGTCAGATTCTTTACGCATTTGTTCTGATTTAAGTCTCCAGCGGTTCAAACGATCTAAATCAATTTCAACATTTGGTATCAGAGCAGGACCGCTGTTCTTGACCTTGAGGACTGGTTGTGTCAAAGCCTGGACTTGGCTTGACACTGGAAAATGCGTAGCTGAACTGCCAACGATCCTGCATCTTGAACAAGACGGACAAAATGGCTACAGGAAGTGGACTTGGTGACTCATTTCGCCTTACTACGTTTGATGGCGATGACTATCATGAGTTCGCCTTCAACATGAAGATGGTTTTTCTGGCAAAAGGACTGTGGGGAGTTGTCTCCAATCCACCATCTGAAATCCTAGCAGCGGGAGCAACAACTCAAGAAAGGGTGATATGGAGACGACATCAGGATCAGGCGTTTGCTATCCTGGCCATGCAAGTTTCAGAACGACTCAAACCTATCTTGAGAGAAGGCAACGCAGACTTGGATCCAAGAATGGCATGGAAAAAACTGGCTGACAGGTACGCCAAGATCACACTGAGCAAACGATGCCGACCGTGGGAGCAGTTTTACAGAATCCACATGGAAGATGCAGGAAGAGTTGAAGATCATATTAACCATCTCAAGACTCTTGTTGAACGACTTTTGGCTATGAACGACAAAGTTCCTGAAGACATCATCATAACAAGACTACTCAACAGCCTACCAGCACGCTTCGAACACACTATCAGCTCCATGGAGGCTCTCCGGAATCAAGGACACGATTTTTCCGCAGCAGTAGAAACAGCTGTGAATACAGCCATTCAAGCTTTGCAACCAAATCCCAACGCTGGAAATGGCAGCAGCAGTTCTCAAGGGGGCTCCAGCAGCAGCTCTCGAGGAGTGTCCTCAAACAGCGGATCACTGAACCAGGGAGTTATCACGGCTGACACTTTCAAATTGACATTGGAACGAGTTTGTGATACTCTCATCCGATAAGAGGAAAAATGGGCAGCTAAAAATGGTTCAACTGACAATGCCCTTGCCGCCAGATTTTCAGGCTTCAGGTACTCCAACAAGAATGATTCTCAAATGGGCTCTCACTCGGCTACGCAACAGTACCAGCAAGTTCAAAATCTACCGTTTTACCCTTCACATCAAAGAGGACAAACTGGTTCAGGCTCAGGCAACAGCAGACCTTGTGGTGGGCCTGGAACCAGATCACTGGCCCATGTTCAGTGCTGGCATTGTGGAGAGAAAGGACATATCAACAGGATGTGCCCCCAAAAAGACACGCCTACCACAACATCAGGCTCTTCTGGCACTGGATCCTACCATGATTTCATCCCTTGCTACCGGTGTAGCAGCAGCTGTGAGTGGTGGAATTTCAAATCTAACTACGATCACACCGACTATTGGCTCTACAGCAGACAACATACTACCGTCTGGTGACCACTCCAACAACAGCAGCCGTCCCAACATCAGTTCAGCTGAAGTTGAACTTGACGAAATTGCGATGTGTACAATGGAAAGCGTTCACCTCATCACTGCTGGCATTTTGGCCTGGATTATTGACTCTGGCTGTACCAAGCACATGAGCTGCAGTCGAGCTTGGTTTACTGATTTTCGTGATCGCAAACCACCACGAACTGTTCGCCTTGGTGATGGACGCACCATCCCAGCAGTGGGAGTTGGCACTGTCCGTGTTTGCATTGAGACCAACGGTCATATTGTACCACGCACCTTCAAGGAGGTTCTCTACGTTCCTGACTTGGCAGCCAATCTACTCTCCGTCACAAGGCTGAATGACAAAGGATTCCGGGTGATTTTCGACATTTACCAGAGTTGTAAAGTCTTCTCAAGCGCAAGCACGAAGTTGGTGGCTGAAGCTAAGCGTTTTGGAAATCTCACTCTCCTTCTCACAGTCAACAAACCAGCTGACAACAACCAGCCTGAAGTGGTGTTTGCCGCTACCAGCGGCCCTGATTCACCTGCAGCAGCATCTGCGCCTCCAGCTTCCTCCGCCAAGCTCTGGCATGCTCGTCTGGGCCATGCAGGCCACGACAGAATCTCCAAAATGGTTACTCAATCTCTGGCCCACTCCCTGCCTTCTGATCTTGTAAATGATAAGGATGTCATATGCGAGAGTTGCCTTGCTGGCAAACAAAGCCAAGACACCTTCAGCGGCCACATTGGTAGCACTACCACCGCCAGACTCCAACTCATCCACACAGACCTGTGCTATGTCAAGGACAGCTCAATGTCTGGCAAGCATTATTTCTTGGTTTTGGTGGACGACTTCACTCATTTTGTCTGGGTCTTTTTTCTCCGCCACAAGCATGAAGCAGCTGACTTCATCATCTCCTGGACACGCAAGGTGGAAAATGAAACCAACAGCACCATCAAAGCTGTCTGGTCTGACAATGGAGGAGAATTCATCTGCTCCACCCTCCAGACCTTCTTTGAAAACAAGGGCATCTCTCATCAACGCACTGTCCCCAGGACGCCTCAGTAAAATGGAATTGCTGAACGCATGAACAGGACGCTTCTGGACAAAGCCCGCACAATGCTCCACGCTTCTGGCCTTTCTCCAAGTTTCTTGCCTGAAGCCATCAGCACTGCAGCCTACATCACTAACCGTTTACCCTGCAGGAAATTGGACTACAAGTCTACCCCATTTCAGGCATGGACTGGTCATCGACCAGACATCGGCCACATCCGCATCTTTGGCTGCACTGCCTACTCCTGGATTCATCCAAAGCTCCGTGGGAAGCTGGATCTTCACACCAAGAAATGTGTCTTGGTGGGTTTTGAAGACAGTGGGCAGATCTACCGCCTTTGGGATCCTACTACACGCACTATCGTCCGCAGCCGCAGTGTCACGTTTGATGAAAGCCTGTCTGATCGCACACGGACGTCTGTTCCTCCGGCTCTGGAGACCATTGTACCACTCACTGAGATTCTCCACTCTTCGAGTGGTGTTACTCTCCCTGAGATTGCATCCATCCCGGATTGAGTTACTCAGAGTCCTGAACCTGATGATCATCCAGGGGTTCTCCCAGCCGTTGTTCCTCATGTTCCTCCTCCACCGGTCTCTATCGCCCTACGTGGCAAAAGTCGCGCGCCAGCCAACTGGGATCCCTCCGCTGCTCCGCGTCGCTCCGCGCATCTTTCTGGGCTCAAAGACCTAACTGCTATCACCCTTGAAGATGCAGACTGTGCCTTTGTTACACAGGTGGTTGATCTTGTTTCCTACAAAGATGCCATGCAACGGCCTGACGCTGCTCAATGGACAGGTGCTGCCATTCAGGAAATTGAGCAACTCCGCAAACAGGAGACCTGGGTTCTGGTTCCTCGTCCCCCAGGTGCACCTGTTCTCACCAGCAAGTGGGTCTTCAAACTCAAACTTGATGAGAACGGTGAGCCCGATTGCTACAAAGCACGCCTCGTGGCGCGCGGATACAAGCAGATTCATGGTGTCAACTACAGCGACACGTTTGCTCCCGTTGCGAAGTACTCGTCTATCCGCGTGGTGCTGGCTCTTGCCGCGCATGAAGGCTGGCATCTCCATCAAATCGACGTGAAATCAGCTTTTCTCTATGGTGACCTCACTGAGGAAGTGTATATGGAGCAACCTGAGGGATTCGTGCAGCCGGGGGAGGGGGGGGGGATCTTGTGTGTCGGCTGCACAAACCTCTCTATGTTCTCAAGCAGGCTCCACGACAGTGGAATAAAAAGATCCATGACTTTTTTCTGGCTTTTTCCTTGCGCGGCTCCACTCCGATCACAGCGTATACCTCCACAGCAGCGAACACCAGCTGGGGGTTATCCTCTACGTGGATGATTTGATCCTCTTTTCTGCCTCTCACGCTCTGCTCAGGGCGTTCAAGAAGAAACTTTCTGCCTCTTTTGAGATGGCTGATATGGGACCGTTGAAATACTACTTGGGGATCCAGATTCAGCTGGATATGCTTGGTTCGACTGTCACGACCAAGCAAAGCTCCTACATCAAGCGCATGGCTGACACGTTCGGCCTCAGCGAACCTCACCCCACAAGTACTCCTCTCAGCACTGACCATCAGCTCACCAAGGCAGCTGCTCCAGAAGACCTGGTGGCCGCAGATGAGAAGAAGTTATTTCCCAGCATGGTGGGTTCCTTAATGTACGCTTCTGTTGGAACAAGACCAGACCTCTCCTATGCAATGGGCTTCCTGAGCCAGGGTTGCCAGAATCCTACTAAGCAGCATGTGGTGGCTGCCAAGAGAAGCATCAAGTATCTTCGGTGCACATCCAAGCTGCAAATTCGCTACAGCCGCATCAGCAATGAAGTGCTACTTAAAGGATTCTGTGATGCCGACTTGTCGGGGGACAAGCAAACAAGTAAATCCACATCTGGATATGTTTTCAAGCTCTGTGGAGGGCCTGTCAGCTGGAAGTCTCGCAAGCAATCCGTTGTCACCCTCTCATCAACCGAAGCCGAATACATCGTGGCAAGTGAAGCAACACGCAAAGCAGTGTGGCTTCGCATGCTACTGGGCGAGCTCGGTTTTCACCAAACAGAAGCAACAGTCATTCACTGTAACAATGAAAGCGCAATCTTACTCAGCAAAGACCCTGTTCTGCATGACAGAACAAAGCATGTCAAGCGACAATACCATTATGTCAGAGATGCAGTCGCTGAAGGCGAAATCAAGCTGGCGTATGTCCCAACTGAAGAGCAGGTGGCAGATATCTTCACAAAAGCACTCGAGAGAACCCAGCATGAGTCTCTCTGTGCTAAGATGGGACTGCTTTACACTTGATGCCTTGATGAGGGGGGGGGGGAATGGTAATTCACACAAAGCAAAAGAAAAAAAAGGGAGGAAGTGTTGAGCGAAACCCTCATCCCCCAATGCCAGGATTGGATCGAGGGTGAGGACTTGAGGGCCACAGTTACTACATATGTGATTTTTAGGTAGAACAGAGACGTAGCTGGTTTTTCCTTCTTCATTTTCTTGCTGTTTTGTTTTATGGGGATTGGAACATCTGGGGGGGGGGAATGTTGAAAAGGGCATATGTTCCAATGGCAAAAACCACAGAGGGTTAGGGGAGAACTACCATTCTCTCCCCTAGCCCTCCGTGCCCTATGCTACCTACTGCTACCTGCTCAGCCTGTCTGGGGGGGTCAGTAGAGAGGGCAGTCCCATGCCTCCACTGCCCCATGGTACCTGTATTTCGATAAGGACATGAGGCACCGGCAGTATATGTTGCGTTGAAGAATGCACAATTGTGTGCGGTGACTTCCGGAACCACGAGACCGAGATGCTGCTGATGTGCCACATCGATGCTGACAAGATACAAGTGCAGATCAGACACCTCTCGGACTCCGGATCACGAGCAACCGAGCCAACATGCATTGCAGATGGTTGATCACAGCTGATCGACGGGCTGCAACTTCCGCATATTCATCTCCTGTATTCTTAAAGCAAAGCCTCGCACAATCTATGTAAAGATCGGATGGACGGTGCGATGGAGATGAAGCAAGTTAGCTCAGGCAAGGAGAACGTCGCACACAAAGACAAAGGCAGTGCCGGCAGTCAAAGCACCTGATTGTCGTATATGGGGACCGACGCGCTCAAAGCAGCAGCGCAAGAGCGAAGTGGTGGAAGCAGCGGTATCTAGTCCAGACTAGACCATTTTATACTGAAATTGTTTTTAGTGATTCATAGTAACTTGGGCTACAATTCAGTGTGACTTGCTCTACCTCTTGAATGTCACCTGGTCCTTGGTAATTCATCCAACAGGAAGTAACGTGGTGACTGGTGTCAGATTCTTTACGCATTTGTTCTGATTGAAGTCTCCAGCGGTTAAAACAATCTCAATCAATTTCAACAACACGTACTTACACGCACTTACAATCACTTACACTCACTTACGCGCACTTACACGCACTTACATGCACTTACACACACTTACACAAACTTACACGAACTTACACGCACTTACACGCACTTACACGCACTTACACGCCTTCTCGCATCGTCAGAAGGAGTAGTACAACGCCCGCCGTCACGACATCGGACACCACCAGTCTTCCTGCTCCCATTGCGAGCCAACTGGGGAACAAGCCGTCACTCTCCTGACATCAGCGGACTGGAATATCTGCTCGCCGCATGACTCCCTTTGCTGCAATCAGTCTCCTCTAGCCAACAGGATATCGGACACCGCCAGTCTTCCTGCCCGTCGGTCTCGGGCCAACTGGGGAACAAGCCGTCGCTCTCCTGAAAAGCAGAGCACTTGGTTGCCTCATCTCGCCGCCATTCTCTCTCTGTCGTGATTTCCATCTTCCACCTCCATCACGCACGGATCATCTTCAACAGTCTTCCCTGCTTATCATCTTTGCGTCATCATCACCCTCATCCCCTATCCTCAGTCCTCCTCATCATCTGTCTTCTTCAAACCGCTCTTAGCATCATCTGCGCCACGTTTGCATCGAACTTCATCATCAGCCTTCGTCATTAGCGCACGAGGTCCCGCCCCTGTGCCCACTCATCCAGACATTGTCACGATCATCGATTCCTCTGCTTCAGTTTTTGCTCGGCACCCAGACCCGCCCGGTCGCATCGCCTGTTTCGGGACGACCTGCATCCACGCCGAAACTTTCCACAGTGCACGTGGTTTTGCCCCTGCGTCCACTCCTCTTTTATCAGCTTTCGCCTGCTCATCATCCGCGTCTGTTGCCAGAACAAGGATCTGCACGCTTTGCAACAGCCTGCACCCACGCCGGCAGCAGATTTCTCGCGGCGCGTTGGCTCTCGCCTTCCCCTTGCCGCACTTTATTCCTCTCTTGCTAATCATGCACCCGGTTTCGCCCCTCCGCCATCCAAGCCGTCCTTCGCCATCATCTTCTTTCCTTGCTTTCTCGGCATAAGGATCCACCCGATCGTATCGCCTGTCTTGCGGCGACCTGCACCCACGCCGAATCTTCCTCAGCACACGCGGCTCGCCCCTACGCCCACTCCGATATAAGCAGCTTTTCACCTCCTCATCATCCGCAGCAGCCTGCACCCACGCCAGAAGCATATTTCTCGCGGCGCGTTGGCATCCGCCTTCCCCTTGCCGCAATCTATTACTCTCATTCGCCGCTCCACGCACAAGGTTTCACCCTTGTACCTCGCAACTGTCAGCTCCCTCAGCATCACCCTCCTACCCTTCTACCACTATCAACATGGCCAATCCTTGGCACAGCTGCCCCACCCTTGAGGAAGATGGAAGCAACATCTACAGCTGGTCACATACTGCGCTGACTGTGACCAGCACCATCTTTATCCATGAATACCGTGTTTCTGATTTTTTTCTTGGCGCGTATGAGCATCAACGCACTCCTTAGCATCCTCCAGACCTTTATCATGCAACCTTCCTCCTGATCTGGGGACATCTCTTCAACCTCGTGGATATGTCCTTCTATCACTTACGCACAACTGGCCAAAATGGACCAGAACTCTGGTTCAGTCTACAGCAAGAAACATGGAAGCGGCGGTGGATCACCCTCTCCTGCCGAGACAATCTCAATGTTCCACCTCTGCCCAACACACTCAACTCCAGACCCTACCTCAAGATTGATCTGGTGGAACCAGATGAAGAAGAAGAGGTAGAAGAGCCAGTGGCAGAGAGCTCTCCAGCACCCTCTCTTGCTCCCTCACCAGTTGGACAAGGATAAGCTGCAAAAAATTTCTACAAACAAGAAAGCAACATCAAGGAGTGGCAGACACAAATCTACACCCTGCTCTATCCAGAGCTCATCGGTGGGTTTGCGACTACAAATGCCCTTCTTGGACGACCTCAATATCTCGGCAGACGCTGCTCTCCATCTGAGATGACCAGAAAGCAGAACAGTCTTGACACAGTCTCAAAACCTAGCTGCGGCACTTCATGGACAGAGATCTCCACCAGCTCGTGGCAGCTCATCTCGATGATCTGCATGCCATGTGGAAAGGTCTCCTTGAACACTGCAATGGTCAACTTCCTGGCGATTGGGAGAGGTACTGCTACTAACTCTTGTCGGAATCAGGGGGTCTGTTGGAAATCAGAGACTCCGACAAGAGTTATTCCGACTTGCTCAATAACGGTTCAGGTCCGAGACCGAACCACCTTGACCTAACGGCTCTCGGTCAGACTGACCGTTGAGTTCGATGTGTCAAGTTATCCCCTAATAAAGTGACATCTCTCACCCACATCCGGCTAGCGGCAAGAAGCCGTTGCTTTGCTCTTTTGTCCTGTTTTGTCCTTTTTATACCAAGGATGTTCATTCCCTCGAGTTAACCAGAACAGTTATGCACATCCTGTTCCCTTTTGGTTCCGCAGCATCACCACCGTGTTCTTGCTCTGCTCGCCTCCAGTCTGAGCTCACTTCGCCTACCATCCCTCGCTTCACTTCGTCACTCATGACCTTTCGCTCACCGCTGGAGTATCACTCGGTTCGCTCTCGTGCTCTCTCACTGCCCTCTATCTACCTCGGAGGTCCGGTGTCTCGTCCCTTTTGAGGCCTTACGACTAACTCCTAGGGACCGCTCTTGCCTTTCCACTTCCATCATTCTGCTGGCTCACTGCTGCATGATTCACTGCTTCTACCTGCGGCACAACGAGTGCAAAGAGACTGATGTCGATGGGGCAGATGGCGCCAATGAGGCCGATGAAGGGAAAAGGAGAAGGGCGGAGGTGCTTGCGAGGTTGACGAGATGAGGGGCAGCAGGTGACGAACGGCAGGAAGCTTCCAGGAAGTTGACGGCAGGCGGCGGCTCAGGAGCTGCTTGCAACTATTGTTTCACGACAAGTCACCAATTATTGGCCACGGGCGCGGAATGAGTGCAGAGCTTCCTTGGGATGACGAGGCGTTGCTTCAGCGCAAAGAGCACTTCAAGCGGTGCTGCTGATGTCAGCTGCTGATGAAGCGGAGAGGCGCAAAGAGGCGGTGACGGTGGTGGAGGGGTGCAGACTCGAGAAGGGACGCAATGGTGGCGGCAGAGCAATGACCCGGTCACAAGGCACCAGGTGATGTCGCCTCATGCTCTGATACCATGTCAGAAGATTGCAAGGAGTGAGGATGACAGGAGCAGAAGCAGGTAGAAGTATTGAATCATGCAGCAGTGAGCCAGCGGAAAGATGGAAATGGAAAGGCAAGAGCGGTCTCTAGGAGTTAGTTTCAAGGCCTCGAAAGGGATGAGACACCGGACCTCCGATGTAGACAGAGGGCAATGAGAGAGCACGAGAGCAAACCAAGGGATACTCCAACGGTGAGCAAAAGGTCATGAGTGACGAAGCAAAGCGAGGGATAGTAGGCAAAGTGAGCTGAGACTGGAGGCGAGCAGAGCGAGAACACGGCGGCGATGCCGCGAAAACAGAATGGAACAGAATGTGCACAACTGTTCTGGTGAACTCGAGGACATGAACATCCTTGGTATAAAAAGGACAGAACAGGATAAAAGAGCAAAGCAACGGCTTCTTTCCGCTAGCCGGACGCGGGTGACAAATGTCACTTTATTAGGGGATAACTTGACACATCAAACTCAACGGTCAGTCTGACCGAGAGCCGTAGGGTCAAGGTGATTCGGTCTTGGACCTGAACTGTTATTGAACAAGTCGCAATAACTCTTGTCGGAGTCTTTGATTTCCAACACAGTCCCAGTCCCAGTCCCAGTCCCAGTCCGAGTCCCAGTCCCAGTCCCAGTCCCAGTCCCAGTCCCAGTCCCAATCCCGGTCCCGATCCCAGTACCGGTCCCCATCCCAGACCTGCTCCCAGTCCCAGTCCGAGTCCCAGTCCCAGTCCCAGTCCCAGTCCCAGTCCCAGTCCCAGTCCCAGTCCCAGTCCCTGTCCCAGTCCCAGTCCCAGTCCCACTCCCAGTCCTTGTCCCAGTCCTGGTCCCAGTCCCAGTCCCAGTCCCAGTCCAAGTCCCAGTCACAGTCCAAGTCTTAGTCCCAGTCCTTGTCCCAGTCCCAGTCCCAGTCCCAGTCCCAGTCCCAGTCCGAGTCCCTGTCCCAGTCCCAATCCCAGTCACAGTCCCAGTCCCAGTCCCAGTCCTTGTCCCAGTCCCAGTCCCAGTCCCCGACCCCGTCTAGGACTGGGACTGGGACTGGGACAGGGATTGGGACTGGGACTGGAACTAAAACTGGGACTGGGACTGGGACTAGGACTGGGACTGGGTCTGGGACTGGGACTAGGATTGGGACTGGGACTGGGACTGGGACTAGGACTGGGAGTGGGACTGGGACTGGGACTGGGAGTGGGACTGGGACTGGGACTGGGACTGGGACTGGGACCAGGTTTGGGACTCAGACTGGGACTGGGATGGGGACTGGGACTGGGACTGGGACTGGGACTGGGACCGGGACTGGGACCGGGACTGGGACCGGGACTGGGACCGGGACTGGGATCGGGACTGGGATCGGGACTGGGATCGAGACTTGGATCGGGACTGTGATCAGGACTGGGATCGGGATTGGGGTCAGGACTGAGATCGGGACTGGGATCGGGATTGGGATCGGGACTGGGATCGGGACTGGGATCGAGACTTGGATCGGGACTGTGATCAGGACTGGGATCGGGATTGGGGTCAGGACTGAGATCGGGACTGGGATCGGGATTGGGATCGGGACTGGGATCGGGACTGGGATCGAGACTTGGATCGGGACTGTGATCAGGACTGGGATCGGGATTGGGGTCAGGACTGAGATCGGGACTGGGATCGGGATTGGGATCGGGACTGGGATCGGGACTGGGATCGAGACTTGGATCGGGACTGTGATCAGGACTGGGATCGGGATTGGGGTCAGGACTGAGATCGGGACTGGGATCGGGATTGGGATCGGGACTGGGATCGGGACTGGGATCGAGACTTGGATCGGGACTGTGATCAGGACTGGGATCGGGATTGGGGTCAGGACTGAGATCGGGACTGGGATTGGGATTGGGATCGGGACTCGGATCGGGACAGGGATCAGGACAGGGATAAGGACTAGGATCGGGACTGGGATCGGGACTGGGACTCGGACTGGGATTGGGACTGGGACCGCGACTGTGATCGGGACTGGGATCGGGACTAGGATGGGGATTGGGATCGGGACTGAGATTGGGACGGGGATCGGGACTGGGATCGGGAGTCGGATCGGGAGTGGGATCGGGACTGGGATCGAGACTGGGATCGGGACTGGGATCAGGATTGGGATCGGGACTCAGATCAGGACTGGGATCGGGAATGGGATCAGGACTGGGACTGGGACTGGGACAGGGACTGGGACCGGGACAGGGACTGGGACTTGGACTGGGACTGGGACTTGGACTAGGACTGGGACTCGGACTCGGACTGGGACTGGGACTGGGACTAGGACTGGGACTGGGATTGGGACTGGGACTGGGACTAGGACTGTGATTGGGACTGGGACTGGGACTGGGACTAGGACTGGGAC
>SZWC01032382.1:8885-21131 GCA_023375785.1 Penium margaritaceum | reverse complement strand
ACTTGCGAGTCTCAGGGTTTGAAGCCCAATCTGCGTCTGTGTAATCGATGATGCTGTTGTCGTTGCCGTTGTAGGTGATGCCGATGTTGGCGGTTCCAGCAAGGTAGCGGAAGATCCGCTTCACTGCTTTCTGGTGCTCAGGGCCGGGGTTAGCCATGTGCTGGCTCACAGCGCTCACAGCCTGTGCGAGGTCCGGCCTGGTTGCCACCATCAGGTACATGAGACTGCCGACGGCGCTCTGGTACTTCTGCCGCTCAGCTGCATCTGCTTCTCCACTGAAGCTCACGAGGTACTGCCGCGTCTCTAGCGGCGTGCCGATGGGTTTGGCCTCTGCCATGCCGAACCGCTGTAGGACGTCCTTGATGTAGCGACTCTGCTGCAGCGATAGAGAGCGTGATTTTCGGTCACGCGTGATCTGGATACATCAAGAATCGCACTGATGCTTCTGCTGCTCACGGGTCACTGGCTTGGTATCAGAGCCAAATGTTGGATCTGGAGGAGAGAGGGAGTCTTGGAGCAGCGAGCATTGGGACTGAAAGGACATCATTTATGCTGAAGAATGGTTGTTGAATCACTCAAAATGATGGAGTACATATAGAGCTAGTGCTTGGGCAAGTCAGCCCTCTCACAAGCCACACCACTTAGCCATGGAGGCTAAGGCTCACACACTAGAGTCCACAATCTCACACAAGGGAGGAAATCAGCCTAACAATCAGGCTGACCAGTCACACACGACCTAGAGAGCTAGAGAATGCTCTCATGGCACACTCCTAGTGGTCACATCAACCACAATCCCATGGAGAATCGCCATGTGTCTATGGCTAGCACACAAGGATCTCACCTCACCTAAAAAGTAAGGAGAGGTACCTTTATCCTAGTCAGCACACTCTGACAAGGCAATCCTAAGACCAAGGACCTTTTTGGATATTTCTCCCATCAGGTCTTGACCCTGGACCTCTTGCCTTTTTCTTTTCTCAGGCTAAGGCATGGAGCCATCACCCATGGCCACCCAGACATCGACAGTCCATGACACCCGAAACTTTATCCGGCTCAATTTTTGGTCCACAAGAGCAAGTTCCAGGAAAGTACCAGATGCCTGCTCCGATCGCCAATCCGACTTCATCATTGGAAAGATCATGTGGCAAATCATCTACAGACCAAGTTTCAGGCCGATCGAACGGTCAGATTGGGAGATATCAATTTTCAAAGTTTCGGGGGTCATTGACCGTCGATGTCTGGGTGGCCATGCCTTAGCCTGAGAAAAGAAAAAGGCAAGAGGTCCAGGGTCAAGACCTGATGGGAGAAATATCCAAAAAGGTCCTTGGTCTTAGGATTGCCTTGTGAGAGTGTGCTGACTAGGATAAAGGTACCTCTCCTTACATTTTAGGTGAGGTGAGATCCTTGTGTGCTAGCCATGGACACATGGCGATTCGCCGTACTCGCCGCAGCAGAATGGTGTAGCAGAACGCGCCAACCGCACCATCGTTCAGTCGGCGCGCTCCATGCTGCACGTGGCGCGGCTGACCTACGACTTCTGGGCCGAAGCTGTGAGCACTGCTGTCTACATCAAGAATCGCAGTCCCACCAAGGCGCTGGAGCAGATGACACCGTACGAGGTGTGGTTCGGCAAGAAGCTGAACGTGGGTCATCTCCGAGCATTTAGCAGCCTGGCGCACATGCACGTGCCCAAGAAGAAGCGGCAGAAATGGGACGCAAAGAGTGCGCAGATGCTGATGATTGGCTACGACGTGGCAAGGAAGGCCTATCGCCTCTATGAGAGGGATACAGGCCATGTCATTATCTCCAGGGATGTCGTTTTCAACGAGAGCAACGTCATCGGCACCAACATTGTCTGTGAAGAGGCAGCAGAACCAGCAGCTGACGAGGCAGTGGGAGCAGAAATCCTTCCTGACCCAGTCTCTCCCGATCCTTCCTCTACTGTGACAGTGGGAGAATCACTGTATTCACCCATGTCTGATGCAGCAGATACAGCAGCCTCATCGGCAGAAGCATAGGAGGGAGATGCAGCACCACCAGCAGCAGCAGTTGTGCCAGCAGCACCGCGCCAGCCGCCCGCTAACGCTCCAGTACCAGGTCGCAGGTACCCTCTCAGGGTGCGTTATAAGCCTGGTGAGCGCGGCCATTTCTGGATGCTGCAGAAACCAGAACAGATGATCGTCGCAGTTGCAGCAGATTCAGATGAGCCAACGTCATACAAGGAGACCATGGCTGCACCAGATGCAGCAGTTTGGGCGCAAGCCGTGCAGCAGGAGATTCAGTCGCAGCTGGACAATGGCATGTGGGAGCTGACTGAGCGTCCACCTGGACGCAAGGTGATCAAGTGCAAGTGGGTGTTCAAGAAGAAGCGGGGAGCAGATGGCAATCTGGAAAAGTACAAGGCAAGGCTGGTCGCCAAGGGCTACTCGCAGCAGGAGGGCATCGACTACACAGAAACCTTTGCCCCTGTTGCAAAGTTTGCCTCTTTGCATGCGCTTCTCTCTTATGCAGCAGCTGAGGACTTTGAGCTTCACCACATGGATGTCAAGACGACATTCTTGGATGGTGACTTGGAGGAGGAGATCTACATGGAGCAACCGGAGGGGTTCGTCATGGATGGCCAGGAGCACCTGGTTTGCAAGCTGCAAAAGTCGCTGTACGGCCTCAAGCAAGCGTCGCGTGCTTGGAACCAGAAGTTGGATGCGGCGTTGCAGTGCATGGGGTTTGAGCGCAGCGAGTGTGACTACAGCGTGTATCGCTGGCAGCATGAGCATGAGATCCTCATCATCATTGTCTATGTGGATGACATGCTCCTCCTTTCAAACAGCATGTCTGCACTGCAGGAGTTCAAGGAAGCCCTGTAGGAGCGCTTCCAGATTTCTGATCTCGGGGAGGCATCATACTTCGTCGGTATCCAGATCGTGTGTGACCGCAAGTCACGCTCTCTCTCGCTGCAGCAGAGCCGCTACATCAAGGATGTTTTGCAGCGGTTCGGCATCGCAGATGCAAAACCCATCGGCACGCCGCTGGAGACGCGGCAGTACCTCGTGAGCTTCAATGGAGAAGCAAATGCAGCTGAGCGACAGAAGTACCAGAGCGCCGTCGGCAGTCTCATGTACCTGATGGTGGCAACCAGGCCGGACCTCGCACAGGCTGTGAGCGCTGTGAGCCAGCACATGGCTAATCCCGGACCGGAGCACCAGAAGGCAGTGAAGCGGATCTTCCGCTACCTTGCTGGAACCATCAACATTGGCATCACCTACAACGGCAATGACAACAGCATCATCGGCTACACAGACGCAGATTGGGCTTCAAACCCTGAGGACCGCAAGTCCATCTCTGGACATGTGTTCCTCATGAATGGTGGAGCCATCAGCTGGTGCAGCAAGCGGCAGGTGGTCGTGGCCACCTCGAGTACAGAAGCTGAGTACGTATCTCTCAGCTTTGGAGCCAAGGAAGCAGTTTGGCTCCAACGTCTCATGGCAGAGATGAGTAGGAGTGCAGCAGTTCCAGTTCCTATGCGCGTCGAGAACCAGAGCGCTATTGCACTCGCTAAGAATCCCGAGTACCATGCTCGCACCATGCACATTGACATCCCCTATCACTTCATCAGGCACATGGTGCCGGAGGGTGCTATCAAACTGGAGTTTACTCCAACGAGCAAGCAGGTTGCTGATTTCTGCACCAAGCCACTGACCCGTGAGAAGCAGCAGTTCTGCATGAAGGCATGTGGACTCAGCCCACTCTGACTGCGGGAAAGTGGGAGATTATTGGAAAGGGAGCCATCCGGCTCAATTTCAGGTCCACAGGAGCAAGTTCCAGGAAAGTACCAGATGCCTCCTCCGATCGCCAATCCAACTTCTTCATTGGAAAGATCATTTGGTAAATCATCTTCAGTCCAAGTTTCAGGCCGATTTAACGGTCGGATTGGGAGATATCAATTTTCAAAGTTTCGGGGGTCATGGACCGTCGATGTCTGGGTGGCCATGGGTGATGGCTCCATGCCTTAGCCTGAGAAAAGAAAAAGGCAAGAGGTCCAGGGTCAAGACCTGATGGGAGAAATATCCAAAAAGGTCCTTGGTCTTAGGATTGCCTTGTCAGAGTGTGCTGACTAGGATAAAGGTACCTCTCCTTACTTTTTAGGTGAGGTGAGATCCTTGTGTGCTAGCCATGGACACATGGCGATTCTCCATGGGTTTGTGGGTTATGTGACCACTAGGAGTGTGCCATGAGAGCATTCTCTAGCTCTCTAGGTCGTGTGTGAGTGGTCAGCCTGATTGCTAGGCTGATTTCCTTCTTTGTGTGAGATTATGGATTCTAGTGTGTGAGCCTTAGCCTCCATGGCTAAGTGGTGTGGCTTGTGAGAGGGCTGACTTGCCCAAGCTCTAGCTCTATATGTACTCCATCATTTTGAGTGATTGAACAACCATTCTTCAGCACAAGTGATGCCCTTCCAATCACACATGCTCGCTGCTCCAAGACTCCCTCTCTCCTCCATTTCCAACATAAACTCTAGCTTGATAGCACCCTCCTGCACCATGTGCCTGATGAAGTGCTATGCGATGTCTATGTGCTTAGTGCGTGTATGGTGCTTAGGATTCTTGGCGAATGCGATCGCGCTCAAGTTGTGTACGCGCACAGGAACTGGAACTGCTGCACTCCCACTCATCTCTGCCATGAGACGCTAAAGCCAACAACATCAGTGAAGATGAAGACGTGGCCTGTATCCCTCTCGTAGAGGCGATAGGCCTTGCTTGCCACGTCGTAGCCAATCATCAGCATTTGCGCACTCTTTGCGTCCCATTTCCTTTGCTTCTCCTTAGGGACAAGCATGTGTGCCTGGCTGCCAAATGCTTGAAGATGACCCACGCTAGGTTTCTTGTCGAACCACGCCTCGTACGGCATCATTTGCTCCAGCACCTTAGTTGGACTGTGGTTCTTGATCTAGACCGCAGTACTCACGGCTTCAGCCCAGAAGTCGTAGGTTAGCCAAGCCGCGTGTAGCATGGAGCGCCTCGACTCCACAATGGTACGGTTGGCGCATTCTACTACATCGTTCTGCTGCAGCAAGTACGGCGCAGTACGCTGCGCCTTGATGCCAGCTGCTGCAAGGTATTCATGGAATTCCTTGTTCAAGAATTCTCCACCTTGATTGTTGTGTAGCGCCTTGATTTTCTTGGCAGTCTGGTTCTCCACAATGGCCTTGAACCCCTTGAACCTGTCAAAGCACTGGTCCTTGGAAGGAAGGAAGTACACAACTGTGTAACGGCTGAAATCATTAATGAAGGTCAGGAAATACCTAAAGCCTCTAAAGCTCTGGGTCTGCATCGGTCCGCTCAAGTCCGTGTGGACCAGCTGGAGAACCTCCTTTGTGCGCTCTCTTGCTCCAGAGAACGCCTTGGGATACTGCTTTCCCTCGAAACTTCTGATGCACAACCGCTACTCAAAGTTAGAGATGGTGGGCAAGTCACGAATCATATGCTTTGCTTGAAGCTGCTGCAAGGCACGCATGCCGATGTGGCCATAGCACGCATGCCAGATCTTGCCATCTGTTGCCTACACCACAAATGCAAGACTCTGCTCACGTGGGATCTTGGTCGCCCCCAGCAGGCGGTACATGTCGCCCTCCTTCACCGACCTGGCCAGCTCCTCTCTTGTATCCTTGTTGAGGATGTAGCCA
The DNA here is from genome assembly GCA_023375785.1 of Penium margaritaceum. Taxonomy (NCBI): domain Eukaryota; kingdom Viridiplantae; phylum Streptophyta; class Zygnematophyceae; order Desmidiales; family Peniaceae; genus Penium; species Penium margaritaceum. Next base: position 15,454 of record SZWC01032382.1, on the reverse strand, counting down.
TAGTCATCATCGAAGAAGACGCGCAGTCCTGTGTTTGTAAGAGAGGAGACTGAGAGGAGGTTGAATACAACATCAGGTACATACAGCACGTCATGGAACACTCCCACTTCAATGCCATGTGGGGTCTCCAACCACATCTCCACAATCCCAATCCTCTCAGCATGCACCACCCGATCATCTTCCATAGCGATAGCAAGGGGAGGGATGGACAGCAGCTATGTCAACCACTCGTTGTGATGTGTGAGACTCTTGGTACACCCTGAGTCCTTGTACCATGTGAGATCCGCCTTCTCCACTTGCAACATGTCAGACTTTGCCATGAAACTACAGTCGCGTACCTCCTTTGCAACATTCATGTTGCCCAAGTGGCGCACACCAGCCTGGTTTTGCTGGTGCTGCTGTTGCTGTTGACTCTGCTGTGACTGCTGCTGCTGCTGCTTTTGATGCTGCTGCTACGAGAACTTCTCCTACCAGTACTCCTTCTGGTCCCTCTTGAGCTTGAAACACTCCTTTATGTAGTGTCCCTCTTTTTGGCAGTAGTGGCATTTGCCTTTCTTTCTCCCTTTCTGCTGCCCAGACTGCTGCTACTACTGCTCGTTGCGTGAGCTCGTGGCTACAAAAGCTGCTTCACAAGTGCCGCGGCCATTGCGCTTTGCTGTATTGCGACGCAATTGCACCTACACCAGGTGTGTGCAGATGAAGTTGAGGTCGAGAGTTGGTTGGCACTCCTGCGTTACTCGCACCGTATCGTAGCTTGTTGGGAGTCCCCTGGACAAGAGGAGGATGAAGCGCGTCTCTTCCACAGGGTTGCCGGCCGCTCTTCGCTGCTTCCCTAGCTCCTTTGCCCTATCTAGCTACGCCTCCATCCCTTCAGCACCCTGCATTTTCAGTGCCATCATCTTTTCCTCAAAACGTATGAGGAATACAGGATCCTTGCTTCCATACTTCTTGCACAACGTGTTCCACCCCTCCTTTGCGGTAGCCTTGTCACTCACATACTGAAAATACGGGTTGGAGATGGTATTGAAAAGCAACCTGTAGGCCTGCCCGTCCTTCTTCTTCCACTCCTCATACACCGCTGGTACAATTGCAGAAGAATCCGCATGAGCTCCCTTTTGCGGAGTCTTCTCCGCCACCACCTACACTGCGGTGATGCCTTTTGCCTATGGAACTGGATCGGGCTGGTCGCCGCTCCTCCTCCCACAAGCCCCTCTCCTCCAAAAGGAGACGGGTACGGATCTTCCAAAACGTGAAGTTGGCACGTCCTTCCAGCCTCTCCAAAGGTTGGGCTGCTGTCACAACGCCAACTGCTGCCATTTTGAGCCTTGGTGATGCTCAGCGCTACCCTTGGATGGCGGCGTTACCCCTGCTTCTGCTGCTGCTTTTGCCAGAAATATGTCTGACAAAAAATAGATATAGTTGCAGTAAGACTAAGAATTTTGAAAAAAAGAGTCCACCACCAAAAATTTCAGCTCAAAACCTTTCAGATCCACTCATAAAATAGGGTCATAAACAAGGGATTTTGAAGGATATGCCCTCTTGAAAACAAGATATGCTTTTGCTCCTACTCCAACTCAGACCAGCAAGCTTGTAAACGGCGTTGTTCCAAAACAAATCAATGGAATGCAAATATTTTTGCACCAATAGAAAGCTTAGGAAAAGTACTACAATTTGTATTTGCCAACTTTTCAATTTGACAGAGAAACGAGAGAGTTATGGTCATCACAAGGCGATAGTCTTACTCATTGAGAAAACCACCCCTGGACGATCTCGTTTAAAGCATAACTCTCAATGTGACCGTTGGCTTTGCGCGATTTTACGCTCGTTGGAAAGCTTGTCATTTCCACTTGAAGGTCTTGTAGTTGATTCTCAAATCTGGTGAAGGTTCTACCCTAATCCGTCACTCTCAATGTGACGGCCTGTGTTGGCTGAAAGTGGTAGAACTTGGCTCTGATACCAAATGTTGGAACTGGAGGGGAGAGGGAGCCTTGGAGCAGCGAGTATGTGTGATTAGGTTGGAGTACATAAAGAGCTAGAGCTTGGGCAAATATGTGTGATTAGATTAGGCTGAAGTATGGTTATTCAATCACTCAAAATAATGGAGTACATAAAGAGCTAGAGCTTGGGCAAGTCAGCCCTCTCACAAGGTACACCACTTAGCCATGGAGGCTAAGGCTCACACACTAGAGTCCATAATCTCAGACAAGGGAGGAAATCAGCCTAGCAATCAGGCTGACCACTCACAAACGACCTAGAGAGCTAAAGAATGCTCTCATGGCACACTCCTAGTGGTCACATAACTTACAAACCCATGGAGAATCGCCATGTGTCCATGGCTAGCACACAAGGATCTCACCTCACCTAAAAAGTAAAGAGAGGTACCTTTATCCTAGTCAGCATACTCTGACAAGGCAATCTTAAGACCAAGGACATTTTTGGATATTTCTCCTATCAGGTCTTGACCCTGGACCTCTTGCCTTTTTCTTTTCTCAGGCTAAGGCATGGAGCCATCGCCCATGGTCACCTGGATATGGACGGTCGATGACCCAGAAAACTATGAAAATTCATACCCTACTGATCTTAAATTTCGATCATTGAGTTCTCGCTAATTATGGAATCTCTAATTTCGTTCATGGTTTTGCACTATGAAGTTATTTAGGTGGTACTTTAACATTCGTTGAACGAAAAATCGTGCCCCATAAAATCGTCGTCGAACGTGGTCGAAACCTTAAAAAAGGCCGCGATCGCATCGTCAGACCAGTGCGTCACCCTGATTCGCGCGGAAAAGCGCATGTCAGACTGGTCTGTCATCTCTGACATGGCAAGTTCACCGTCCAGCTCCAGCGTACGAGCCGAATAGGAGGCGAAGTTCTGACCCACGCACGAAAAAAATCACGTGCACAGTAATTATTTTAGACAAGGTAGGATGGAAATCCCGGGAAGGAAATGTTGGAATTAATTAGGTGCACCCTAAACATTAGACGACAAAATGTTTTCGTTGAAAAAAATCAGCAAAAAAATAATTATAATCGAATTTAAAGATCAGTAGGGTATCTCCCAATCCCACCGTTGGATTGGCCTCAAACTTGGACCGTAGACATTTTGGCAGCTGATCTTTCCAATGATGAAGTTGAATTGACGATCGAAGCAAGCATCTGGTACTTTCCTGTAACTTGCTCCTGTGGACCTGAAACTGAGCCGGATGGCTCCTTTCCCAACAATCTCCCACTTTGCCGTAGTCACAGCGGGCTGAGTCTACATGCCTTCATACAGAACTGCTACTCCTCATGGGTCACTGGCTTGGTGCAAAAATCAGTGACCTGCTTGCTTGTTGGAGTAAACTCCAGCTTGATAGCACCCTCCATGTGCCTCATGAAGTTATGTGCGATGACAATGTACTTGGTGCATGCATGGTGCTTAGGATTCTTGGCGAGTGCGGTTGCACTCAGGTTGTCGACGCGCACAGGAACTGGAACTACTGCACTCCCACTCATCTCTGCCATGAGACACTGGAGCCAGACTGCTTCCTTAGCTCCAAAGCTGAGAGGTACGTACTCAGCTTCTGTACTCGAGGTGGCCACGACCACATGCCGCTTGCTGCACCAGCTGATGGCACCTCCATTCATGAGAAATACATGTCTAGAGATGGACTTGCGGGTCTCAAGATTTGAAGCCCAATCTGCATCTGTGTTGCCGATGATGATGTTGTCGTTGCCGTTGTAGGTGATGCCAATGTTGATGGTTCCAGCAAGGTAGCGGAAGATCCGCTTCACTAGCTTCTAGTGCTCCGGTCCGGGATTAGCCATGTGCTGGCTCTTTGCGCTCACAGCCTGTGCGAGGTCCGGCCTGGTTGCCACCGTCAGGTACATGAGACTGCCAACGGTCCTCTCGTTCTTCTGCCGCCTGGCTGCATTTACTTCTCCATGAAAGCTCACGAGGTACTGCCCCGTCTCCAGCGGTATACCGATGGGTTTTGCCTCTGCCATGCCAAAACGCTGCAAAACATCCTTGATGTACGGCCTCTGCTGCAGCGAGAGAGAGCGTGACTTGCTGTCACGCGTGATCTGGATACCGAGGAAGTATGATGCCTCGCCGAGATCAGACATCTGGAAGCACTCTTGCATGGCTTCCTTGAACTCCTGCAGTGTAGATATGCTGTTGGAAAGGAGGAGCATGTCATCCACATAGACAATGATGATGAGGATACACGCTGTAGTCACACTCGTTGCGCTCAAACCCCATGCACTGCAACGCCGCATCCAACTTCTGATTCCAAGCACGCGACGCTTGCTTGAGGCCGTACAGCGACTTCTGCAGCTTGCAAACCAGGTGCTCCAGGCCATCCATGACATCCCTCCGGCTGCTGCATGTAGATCTCCTCCTCCAAGTCACCATTCAAGAATGCCGTCTTGACATCCATGTGGTGAATCTCAAAGTCCTCAGCTGCTGCATAATGGAGGAGCGTGCGCACAGAGGCAAACTTTGCACCACGGGCAAAAGGTTCTGTGTACTCAATGCCCTCCTGCTGCGAGTAGCCCTTGGCAACCAGTCTCACCTTGTGCTTTTCCAGGTTACCATCTGCTCCCCGCTTCTTCTTGAACACTTACTTGCACTTGATCACCTTACGTCGAGGTGGACGCTGAGTCAGCTCCCATGTGCCGTTGAACAGCTGCGACTATCTCTTGCTGCACGGTTTGCGCCCAATGTGCTGCATCCGGTGCAGCCAACTGCAATGTTCATCTGTTCTGGTTTCTGCAGCATCCAGAAATGGCCACGCTCACCAGGCTTGTAACGTATCCTAAGAGGGTACTTGCGACCTGGTGCTGGGGCGTTAGCAGGCGGTTGGCGCGGTGCTGCTGGCACAACTGTTGCTGCTGGTGGTGCTACATCTCCCTCCTCTGCTTCTGCTGATGAGGCTGCTGTATCTGTTGCATCAGACATGGGAGAGTAGAGTGATTCTCTCACTCACAGTAGAGGAAGGATCGGGAGAGACTGGGTGAGGAAGGATCTCTGCTCCGACTGTCTCGTCAGCTGCTGGTTCTGCTGCCTCTTCAGAGACAATGTTGGTGCCAATGACGTTGCTCTCGTTGAAGACGACATCCCTGGAGATGATGACGTGGCCTATATCCCTCTTGTAGAGGCGATAGGCCTTGCTTGCCACGTCGTAGCCAATCTTCAGCATCTACACACTCTTTGCGTCCTATTTTCTGCTGCTTCTCGTTGGGCACGTGCATGTGCGCCAGGCTGCCAAATGCTCAGATATGACCCACGCTCGGTTTCTTGCCGAACCACGCCTCGTACGGTGTCATCTGCTCCAGGGCTTTAGTTGGACTGCGGTTCTTGATGTAGACCGCAGTGCTCACGGCTTCAGCCCAGAAGTCGTAGGTCAGCCAAGCCGTGTGTAGGATGGAGCGCGCCGACTCCACAATGGTATGGTTGGCGCATTCTGCTACACTATTCTGCTGCGGTGAGTACGGCGCAGTACGCTGCGCCTTGATGCCAGCTGCTGCGAGATAGTCCTGGAACTCCTTGCTCAGGTACTCTCCACCGCGATCGCTGCACAATGCCTTGATCTTCTTGCCAGTCTGGTTCTCCACCATGGCCTTGAACTCCTTGAACCTGTCAAAGTACTGGTCCTTGGAAGGAAGGAAGTACACGACAGTGTAACGGCTGAAGTCATTAATGAAGGTCAGGAAATACCTAGAGCCTCCAAAGCTCTGTGTCTGCATCGGTCCACACAAGTCCGTGTGGACCAGCTCCAACACCTCCGCACGCTCCCCTACTCCAAAGAACGCCTCTCATAGCTGCTTCCCTTCCAAACAGCTGATGCACAACTGCCGGTCAAAGTTAGAGATGGTAGGCAGGTCATGCACCATCTGCTTTGCTTGAAGCTGTTGCAAGGTGCGTATGCCCATGTGGTCGTAGTGCACATGCCAGATCTCGCCATCTATCGCTTGCACCACTACTGCAAGACTATGCTCATGCGGGATCTTGGTCGCCCCCAGCAGGCAGTACATGTCGCCCTCGTTCACCGACGTGGCAAACTCCTCTCATGTATCCTTGTTGAGGAAGTAGCCATAGTCATCATCGAAGACAACGCGCAGTCCTGTGTTTGTAAGAGAGGAGACGGAGAGGAGGTTGAAAGCAGCATCAGGTACATATTACACGCCATGGAACTCTCCTTCTTCAAAGCTACGCGGGGTCTCCAACCACATCTCCACAATCCCAATTCCCTCTGCATACACCACTCGATCATCATCCAAAGCAATCGGACGGGAGGCAATGGAGAGTAGCTGCATGAATCACTCCTTGTGGTGCGTCAGACTCTTGGTACACCACGAGTCCTTGTACCAGGCCACATCAGCCTTTTCCTTCTGCGACATGTCAGATTTGCCATGAAGAGGCAGTCGCACACCTCCTTGGCGATGTTCATGTTGCCAAAATGGCGCACGCTAATCTGGTTCAGCTACTGTTGCTGCTCTTGGCGTTGCTGTGACTGCTGCTGCTGTTGCTGTGGAGATTGCTGCTTTTGCTGCTGCTGCTCCTTCTGGTCCCTCTTGAACTTGAAG